>CAUYUJ010018282.1:1402800-1545300 GCA_963575745.1 Prorocentrum cordatum | reverse complement strand
GTTCTGGCACGGTTCAGAGTTTTCAGACGGTTTGTCTACTCCTTTGCAAGAAAGTCACCCTACCCTGTCGGCGTGTATGAGAGGTTTTTCTGTTCGAGCCGTCGTCGCCGTCGTCACCTTTCCCTGCGCCCTCCTCCTCCTCCTCAATGTCGCAATCGAGTCGAAGGGAAGCTGATCCCTCCCCCGTCGGGGGAGGGGGGGGGCGGGGTCCCGAGGGAGGTCCAGGGGGGGGGTCCCTGGGGGGTAGGGGGGAGGGTCGGATACGCATCCCCCCCATGGGGATCCCGGGGCCTCAGAAAGTACCAGAACATGCCAAGAGTGCCCCAAGAGGCCCCCGAGACGGTCCAAGAGGGTCCCCAATCGACAAACGGTCGGTCCAAACGCCTTCACGCCCTTCAGACTGCCCAGGAGGCCTCCAGGACACTCTGAAAGCACTCCCGAATGGACCCAAAGAGGCCCAAGTTCATTGCTTTCCCGCTTTAGCGGTTGTTCAAGACTTGGGCATTCTCGCCTTTTCCACCTCCCGCCGCTCCAAGACGGCGCCAGAGGCCCCCACGATCGCCCCAAGACTGCCTACAAGGCCTCCAAGAGGGCCCCTAAACAGCCCAAGAGGACCCCAATATAGCCCAGACCACCTGCAAGACGGCCGAAGAGGCCCCCAAGACGGCTCCAACAGCGTGCCCAGACGCTGGGCCCGAACGGACACTTGGAGCCCTCGGCCCCGAGAGGCTCCCAAGAGGCCCCAGGAGGTTCCCAAGAGGCCCCAAGATATCCACAAGAGGTTCCCAGGGAGCCCGAAGAGGCACCCAAAAGGCTCCAAGAGGCCCCCAAGAAGCTCCCACGAGGCCCCAGAAGAGATCCCAAGAAGTATCCCTGAGGACTCTGGCCCACGCCAGCGTCGTCGTCGTCGCCGCCGCCGTTGTCGTCCTCGCTGTCTCCCTTCTGAGTCGGCGGCATCGGCCGTAAGGCATTCGCAATCATCACATCCCGACATACGAGCATGGGCCCTGACTCGGGTCTCACTTCTTTTCTCTGAGATATTGTTGCCGGATGGTCCCTTAACGGGGTCAAACGGCAATGTAAGAACGTTCCGTAAAGTGATTGCACAAGTGGGTGATGATAAGCGCGCGCTGCGAAGAAGGCACGCACACCTTTCACCGCTGAGGCGCAAGCTGTGCCCAAGCTTCACAACTGTACTTGAGACAAACGCTCGGAAACGCGCGTGCAAGCTCGCGCAAAAGACAGGCGGAGGGAGCGAGGGCAACGCCTTGTCCCTCAATGGAGCACTTATTTCAATGAAAATGACTCCTCGTGTGGGACTCACGTAGGAAGACGGAATGAGGAGGGAGGGTTCATTGCAACATCACTGATGAGCCTTTGGCTTACATTGGTTCCCCTCTTCCTGTTCCTCTTCCTCCTCGTCATCCTCTTCGTCCTCCTCCTCCTCCTCCGCGCCATCACCCGCATCATTATCACCATTAGCATCTTCACAACCATGATCATCACCATAGTCGGCGACACCCTCATATCTTAATCACAATCATAACAACATCACCATCATCATCATCATCATGGTCAGCATCATCATCAGCACCACCACCATCAGCATCGTCAACCTCATCACCATGTCCATCCCCGCCATCGTCAGCACCACCATCACCAACGCCATCACCATCAATCATCGTCACCATCCGCATCACAACTATCAACATTACCATCATCATGATCACCACCATCCCCATCATCAGCATCATCAGCAGCATCATCATGATGATCAACAGCATCGTCATCATGATTATCATTATCATCATCATCATCATCATCATCATGAGCAGCAGCATCGTCACCGTCATCATCATCATCATCAGCAGCAGCAGCATCAACAGCATCATCATGTTTGTCATCATCATCGTCATCATCATCAGCATCACCAGCATCATCACCACCACCGTCACCATCATCATTCATGATCAGTTACCATCAACAACAACGATATCATCATCAAACTCCGCCTCCGCCTCCTCCTCCTCCTCGGCCTCCTGCGCCTCTGTTCACCCATCCTCCTCATCATCATCGTCATCACCATCCTCCTCATGAAAGAAGGTTCCCTGACTTTCGACCAATAAGAGGCCTGATAATATGGCAAGAGACGCGTCCCGTCGAGTGCCTGATCTGGGTATGAGTGTACGTGAGGTGTTGGCAATGGGTCCTGGGCACCAGCAGCGTGAGCACTCTTTGACCACTGCGCGGACCCCACCACACCCCCCGGAGCCTTCAAAAGTATTGCTGGCTGGTTCCGGCAACTATCAAGTGCGCACGCCCGCCGACCATCGGAACTTGCAGGTTAAGTACGAGACGGGTCATTCGTGAAGCCCCGCAGCACCTGACGGGGGCGGTTGAGACTGCGCTCGAGCATGCGGGCCAGTTCGTGGCTGACGGGCCCGCAAACCCGAGCGCAGCCTCAATCTGGACCAGGCGTCGGTGCTGCCCGTTGAAGACTTCGTCGAGCCCCAGGGGCACATGGTACATGATCTACATGGGCCAAAGAGGTGCCACGGATTGCACGATTCGTGTTGCTTCCTCTGTGTCCCAGGTGCGTGGTGGTCATTCACGGCTGTCCGCTGAACGCAAGGGGCCATCTGAGGAGCCCCCCAGCAGCGCCCGACAGCGCGCCAGCATTGCCGCCCTCAGGTCAGGCACGCGCCCACACACCGCTAAGCCGCTGGTGGAGTCGGCTGGGCAATACATTACTCCTGAACGCCTCGTTTTTTCACAAACCCCCGATTAATCTCGCAGGCCTGTTTGGTACAATAAGTGCGTGCCAAGCTGTGCACATGTCAGGTGGAAGCCGTTCCTTCGCACGACACACGCCGCACGCTGGTTTTCCGCCTCCTCCTCCTCCTCCTCCTCCTCCTCCTCTTCTGAATCCTTTTCCTCCTCCTCCTGCTCCTCCTCCTGCTCTTCGCTCTTCTCCTCCTCCTCGTCCTCCTCCTCCTCCACCTGCTCCTCCTCCTCCTCCGCCTCCTCCTCCGTCTCCGGCGGCGGAGCGCGGTCCACCCCCCTTTGTGCTCCGCTCCGGCCCCCCCAGGAGCCGCCGCCGCGCTCGCGGAGCGGCCGCGCGGGGCGCTCCCCGTGCGCCGCGCGCGCAGCAGCCCTGCCAGGCCCCCGCGCCCCTGCCGGGGCCAAGGCCGCGCACTCCGCTCGGCAGTGCGACGGGGATCGAAAACTGCGGGCGGAGGGCGGAGGGAGGGAGGCGCCGCGCGGAGGGAGGGAGGGAGGTCCCGAGGCCGTGCCCTGCCCGCCGCGGGCCCCGCCCGGTGGCGCGGGGGCCACAGCGCGGGGCCGCAGCTGCGGAGGGCGGAGGAAGGAGGCCACCTCGAGGTCGAGGCCGGCGTGCTGATCGGCCAGCCGGGTTTGCGAGGGCCCGGGAGCGGAGGAGGGACCGACCGTTGCGGCATCCCTACAGGCCTACCTCGAAATTGTCTTGGAGCCCGACGATGTTCGAAGAACAACAGCAGTGTTCTTAGGACAGAAACCCGATGTGTTAGCACAAGACAGGCTCGGCCAGAAATGTTCGAATAACATCTCGTGCATGCAGACCACAAGAGGTTCTTAGAACATTCTGTGGTGGGCCTATTATAGACAAGCCAGGACGCTTCGCCACTGCTCGACACGAGCGGAGGACGGTGTGGATGCGCACGGAGGCCCTGGATCGGCGAGAGGCTCCTGTGCCAGGCGCGCGGAGCGCTCCAGGCGGCGGCACCGCAAGCTCCGCCAGGGGAGGGGGCAGCGCCGACCCAAGAAGCACTCGCAGACCACCGACAGGCTACTGTGCATGTGCAGCTCGACCTCCTTCGACTCGCGCGACGACGCGCTCACCCCTTCCCGTAAGTCGGGCATGTCCCTCTACAGGAGGAATATTCAAAAATAGTCACTTGGACTATCTGGGGGTACTCTTGAATGCTTTAAAACTTTTCGTCCAAAATCCGCCTGTAGGAGGACATGCCCGACCTGACCCTTCCCCCACCCCTTCTCACCACCCCGCGCCAGCCGGCGGCGGCGGCGGTAAGCTGAGTCGGCAGGGGAGACCCTCCTCGCTCTCTGCCGCGCGGGCTCGGCGGACGCACGCGTCTGCAGGGCTGCCCCCGGGGCGCACAAAAAAAAATCAGCTTCGCACCAGGGCGGGGGCGCCAAGACACTCTGGTGGCAAATCACTCGGGGATTCCCGAAAGCCGTGCGGTGACAGACCGTGCGGTGGCCTCGGAACCCCAAACGACCTCAGCGCACGGTCCGTCACCGCGCGGTCGTGGGACCCTGGAGGCCCCAGTCGCCCGAGACATCCTCGGAGAAGGACTCCAGCCCAAAAACCGTGTGGTGACCCCGAATCCCCACCGACTCATCACACGGTGTGTGGTCACCATACCGTCTGGGGGCCTCCGAATCATGGGAGCCTCCCGTACCATCTTGTTGGCCCTTGCGAATCGACGCTCGTCGGCGCTAGATCGGCACCAATCGACGCCAATCGGCGCTAGTCGACACTTCATCGGTGCTGTCTCGTCGACTGCCAGACGCTCACCCAAACATCCGCCGAGATGATTTGTTCAAATCCCGACCCCTTCCCCGGGGGTGGTTTTCTGTCCTGCATCCATTTTTGATGGTCCCCAGGCCCGGTAAAGGGCCCTGGAGGCCGAAATCCTGAAAAAATACCAAGATTGAAAAAATCATCGGATCTCTGGGCATCGACGCTGGCCGACAAAGAAGTCGAAACTACAGTGGAGGCTGGTCCACAAGAAACCTGCCACAAGAAACCCAACCCTGAGACCCAAGGACGTCCAATGATTTTTGGCCTGGGGACGCCGCGCTTTCCACAGCAAAACCATCGAAACCCAAGAAACCCAGGGCACCCTGGAGGCAAGCAGGGTGTTTCTTGGCATGGGCCCACGTTGTACGAGGACGCAGAAGGCTCGCATGACCTGCTACCGAGCAAAAACACACTCCCCCCAGAAATAATTTCGAGCACCAGGAAAAGTGTCGAAAGAGTGTCGAAAGAGTGTCGAAACAGTGTCGGGCGAGTGTCTCCCAGGGCCCGACACGTGAAAACCCTCGAGTTTCGGTTTTGTTTGGTGCTCGAAATTCGTTCAAGGCTTAAGTAGGTTGGAACATCATAACCAAAAGGGGGGAGGCGGTGCTGCCGCTCGGCTTCCGGGTATCTACATCTCCTGACCCGGGTCGGTGCAAGCCCGAGTCAGTCGGACTCTGCGAGGAGATCCTGCAGGACCATGCGCGCCAGCCTTAAGTCGGGCCTGTCCCCCTACAGGCCGATTTTGGAGACGGAAGATAAAAAATCGTCAAACACACCCTAAAATATGTAAAAATGGTCAAGAAATCGTCCCAAGCCTATTTGACTACTTTTGAATACTCCCCCTGTAGAGGAACAGGCCCGACTTAACGCTAGCCCAGGGCAATGCAACCCTGGCTTTTTAGGCGACCATTCCTGGAGGGGCGGCAACTGTCTTGACAGCAATAAACGATGCCGATCCGTTTCACTCTCAAATCCTCAGCGCCAAAACGGCTTCAGTACAGTGCATGGGTGAGAGCAGGAAAGGGATATGTAGGGGAGGCACGGAAGGGCGTCGGGGGCGATATATCTCGACACCCCTCCTCGAGCCTCTTGCCGAGGGCGCACGCGCAGCGGGCAGGCGCTAGCCACGATGCCCAAAGCAAAACGCACACGCTCCGCGGCTCACAAGACGGCGCCTCCGCGACCTCAACCCGCGGCAGGCAGCGTCGGCGTGGACCGCACTCTCGGCACTGTCCGTGTGGTGCAGCATGCGCACCCCCTGGCCCAGCACCCGCGCGCAGATCAGGCACCCGCTCCTCGTCACCAGCGGGTGATGCCGGTCGCGCAGAGCCTGGCAGTTCGGACTCGAGTGGATCGAGGTCCCGACCGTGTCCAGGTGGAACAGCAGCACGCCCCTGCCACGCGGCTCCGACGGCTCCCGACACTGATCGCGGGGAGCGTCGGGTGCTGGAGGCGGATCGGGTTCTGGCTCCGATCTGCCCCTCTCCGAGCTCTCACTGGGCTGACCCTTGGAGCAGCCCTTGCCCGTCCGTCCTGCAGCTGACCTCGGGAGGTATAGGCACACGCACCAGCCACACCAGCACAGCATCACGCCCACGAGCATGCAGAGGACCGACCAGACCATCACGATCGCCAGGTGTGGGTCGGGTCCGCCGTCGGGCGTGGCTGGCTGGGCCTTCACGCCGTTCACGAGGACCATGAACGTCGCCAGGTACCGTGCTCCTCGGGACGCGCTCAGGGCAGCCACGATGCCATTCCCGAGGGCGTCGATCGGGACCAGACCAAGCATGGTGCGGCACTTCTCGAGCGCACCCTTCCCCAGGAACTTCGCCCCTACGTCGGGGAGGTTCTCCGTGCCCTTCACCTTCACGATCTTGATCTGGCCCGTACCGACCAGCTGCTGGAGCCATAGCCACTTCACCTCCAGATGTCGTAACCTGCCGAGTCCGCGCCGCGAGGCGATCGCGATGGCGGAGGACGCGTCGCACTCGATCTCCAGCGACGCGTCGAAGCCCATGAACTTGACGAGCTCCCTCACGTACAGCATCTCCGCCGCCAGCTCCACGGCCCCCAGGTACTCGGCCTCAGGGCTCGACTGGGCGAGCACTGACTCCGTGCGGGCGTAGGCACTGACGACCACCCCGCACCACCGCACGATCCCGCATGCTGTCGACTTGCGGGTCTCGTGGCATCCCGCCCAGTCCGTGTCGGTGCTACCTCGGATGCGCTTGTAGTCCTTCGTGGAGCGGTGAACCATGGCCAGGTCGACCGTCCCGCTGAGGTAGCGGAGGAGGTGCTTCAGGCACTTCATGTCGGCCGCCCGCGGCTCGCTCAGCCGACGACCGAGCTCCTTCAGCGGGTACATCACGCCCAGCCTCCGTGGAATCGCGTACTGGATCTTCCCGCAGCACCTCCTGTACAGCGAGTGCTCCTCGCTGTTGAGCGGCTGCTCGGCTCCGGGCGGAGTGAGGTCTGGCCTGACCCCAGCCGTGCCCACAGGCCTGCAGCCCAGCATCCCCGCCGCGTCGAGGATGCTCTCGACGTACCCGGGCTTGCTCTTCTCCACGATCACGTCCCCGAGCCTCTGCATAGCGATGAAGGGAAAAAACACAAAAAAAAAAAAAAGAAAAAAAAAAAAAAAAATAAAAGAAAAGGAAAGATAAAAAAAGAAAGAAAAAAAAAATAAAAAGAAAAAAAAAAAAACAAAAAAAAACATGAAGAGCGAAAAAAAATAAAAATAATAAGAGGAACAAAACAAGAAATAAATAAAAAAAAAAAAAAACACCTTCTCAAAAAAAAAAAAAAATAAAAAAAAAAAAAAAAAAAAACCAAAAAAAATAAGAAAAAAAATAAAAAAAAAAGAAAAATAATAATAAAAAAGAAAAAAAAAAAAACCGAGGTAGATCACGGGGGTCTCGCCCAGGACGCACCGTCCCTTGATCGCGAGGTGCTTGGCCAACTCGTCGAAGAACTCGTCGAGCACTCCCCGCGTGGGACCTGAAGCAAGAGGATCGTCCGTGTGGACCACGACCCTGATGCCCTTCTCGGTGTGATGGTAGATGGTGGGCTCCGCCTTGCAGACCTTGAATCCAATCCCGACCACGATGCTCTCCAGGAACTCTTGGAATCGGAGCGCTGCCTCTCTGAGCCCATACAGAGACCTCTTCAGTCTCCACACGTATCCACGCCCCATGCCGTACTCGGGCGGCATCTCCACGTAGATCTCGGTGCCGTCCTTCACGGGCGTGCGCATGAACGCCACGCTGAAGTCCGTCGTCACGACGACGTGCTTGAGCATCAGCGCCGCCGCCATCAGCACGCGCACAGCCTCCGTGTGCGGGGTGCAGGCGAAGAAATCCCCCGCCTGGGCGTCCCTGAACTGCTTCACGACGAACCTGCTGCGAACCCCCTCACCCTTCTTGCGGCGGCAGCACCTCGTGCCCCACACCTTCTTGTCGCGGGGGCGCGCCGCGACCTCACCGACGCCGAGGGACTCCATGAAGTTCGCCTCCCTCTTGATCACCTCGCGGACGGCGTCGGGGTCGAGACGCTCACCGTCGTCGTCGTCGTAGTGCACCTCGCTCAGCAGCTCGAAAGTTGGGGCGAAAAAAAAAAAAAAAAAAAAAGAGAAAAAAACAAAAAAAAGAAAAAAAATAAAAATAATAAAAAATACAGAAAATAATAAAAAAAAGAACAACACACAAAAGCGAAAAATAATACGCAAACAGAAAACAAACCTACTAAGTCGAAACACACCTCACACCCCCCTTCACCAGCTCCCCCAACCTCTACCCTCTCAACGCACGCGTCACAACCGGCGTGCAGAGCTCGGTGTCGTCGGGGTAGCCCATCAAGTTGGCGACGGACACGCTGCCAACCTTCACCGTAGCAATTCTCCTCTCCTTGTGCGCCTCGCCTTCCGCAGGCGCCTCATCGCCGGCCCGCTTGCCAGCCGAGCTCTCAGGCTCCTCGACTGCTGGAGCTTCACCTCAGGTGCAGCTGCGCTCTCTGCCGCGGCCCGCTTGCCACGCGGCTCGTTAGGAGGCAACCCCCTCCTCTCGAGACAGAAGTTCGAATGGCGGTACGATGTGCCCAAGCATCCACTACAGCCTGGGGTAAACTCTCTTGACATCGGGTCTGGAAGCACTCGTGTAACTGGTCGGCCCCTCGGCCTCTTCGTGACGGGCTGTGGTGCGTCCTCTACGTCGTCCATGGCCTCGTCGCCGTCGGCGGCTGCCTCGGCGCCTCCTGGGTCCCCCTCCTGCGGCTCCTCGGACCTCACCTCCCCCTCCTGGGGGCCTGCCTGCCCCTCCTCGGGCGCGGCGCCCGCTGGTCGCGGAAGCCTGGCGGGCTGTGGGAGGTTGAGGTCGGGGGCTGGTCTGTCTGCCACTGGCGTGGATGCATTCGGCGCCTTCGTGTCGCTCGGGATGCCCTTCATGGCCAGGAGCAGCTGCTTGTCGTAGCGCTCGCTCTCCACGAGCCTCCGCACGGACCTCGCCACGACGATGCCATGCCTGGTGCCGCAGATGTGGGAGTCGTCCTCCAACGACCGCCCGAGGTAGATGCCGTAGCCCCACGCGGACTCGAACTTGGTGGCGATAGGCCCAGGTTGCCTCCACATGACCGTCTCGCCGAGTGGTAGGACCTTCTTGGCATAATGCCTCTCGTGCTGACGCTCGTAGGACGTCTTGTAGTCGGAGCGGTGGATGAGGAAGCGGTCGTGGGTCCACGATGCGTGGCGCACGATCCAGGCCATCAGGGGATGCCTCAACTCGATCACGATACCGTACTTTGCCCCAATGGCTCTCCTCCAGGTCCTCGTCATACCCTCGATGAACGAGTGGAACCTCTCCACCATGCCGTTGCTCCCCTTGCTCGTCTTCGGTGTGTACCTGAAGGTCGCGTTGTTCCCGATGTCCCTCGCGACCTTGGCCGCCGCGTCCTTGGCCGCATTCTCGGGGTCGCACTGGATGATAACCTTCTCAAACCCGAGCTTCTCCACGTACCGCTTGAGACACTTCAGGAGAAACAGGTCTCCTCCACCTTTCGCCTCGCACCATACCGAGGCCGTAGAGTGGTATACGTTGTCGATGGCATTCATGACTGGGTGCACTTTCTCGTCACGATGCGTCTTGCCGAACATGTAGTCGATCTGGATCACAGGCACACCCTCTACCTCTTTGATCCTCTCATGCCTGTCGTCCAGGCCTCGCCCCCCTACACAGTCCGCGCACCACGCTGCGTATGGACAGTGGAGGGCCTCGTGAGCCTCCCTCTCGGCTCGTGTCGGCTCCCTGGGAGCCGTCATCACCGTAGCCTCGGGCCTGACCTCTTGCTCCATCGGCTGGTCCACCTGCGCAGCGATGTACTCCTCGGGGACGCCCGTCGCCGTGTTGTAGACGACCAGGCCGTCCGCGCCGATCTCGGTGCCGACGTAGCTCATCACCGTCGCGCGCAGGAAGAACAGGCCGAGCCTCCTCTTCAGCCCAAGCCGTGATCGCCCGCTCCTCGAATCCCGCGTGATCGAGGGTGGGCCCGTCGAGCCTGACGGTGGGAACTCCACCCCAGCTCCTGCCTTGTTGATGCTGTTGACACTCAGGATCGGTTGCGTCGCCTCCGTGACGTGGAATCTCACACTGATCTCGTCGTCATTCGGCGTCTTCAAGTTCACCTGCTTGTCGCCGTAGTGCTTCAGGGAGGTCCCGTTGGCGACCTTGATCTCCAGCCTCCTGTCCTGCATAGTGGGGTAGTCGGGGAAGTCGCTGGGCCCGCACACCGACTTGTTGGCGCCAGTGTCCACCATGATGTCAACCGTCTGGCCAACTCTTGTTCCGCTCGGGCCCTCAAGCGTGCCGACGGCGAAGATCCACGCAGCGTCCTCGCACTCGTTGCACTGGAGGGCGTTGGCACTGATGGAGGCGCTGGCGTCCTCGTGGGAGGAGGCCGCACCCTTCTCCTTCTCGTTGGTGGTGTCCCAGCTCCCCCACTTCTCGTCCCAGGTGTTGCCGTCCCAGCCGCTGCCGTCCCAGGTGCTCACGCTGTGGATCTTGGCGTAGCAGTCCTTCTGTTTGTGCCCCCATTTGCCGCATCGTCCGCAGTGTCCCTGGAACTTCTTCTCTCCGCCGGCGATGCCACCGCCGCTGCTCCTGTCCTTGCCCTTACCTCTGGTGTCGTTGCCTTTGCCCTTGCCTTTGCCTTTGGCTTTGCCGTATCCTCTTCCGCCCTTGCTGTTGATGGCGCCGATGTCCATCGGCGCAGGGCCACCAGGCATGGACTGCTTCGTGAGCAGGAAGTCGGCGGCCACCTTCTTGATCCTCGTCCACTGGATCTCCTCCTTGGGTGCCCCCAGCAGCACGTGGTTCCTCAAGGCCTCAGGGGCTCGCGCGATCAAGACCGCCGAGCGGATATTGTCGCTGAGGGCCTCGCTCGCCAGCTTCTCGTACTCCTCGATCGAGATCTCGAACTTCGCCATGTTGTCGAGGAAATCCGCTTCTCCGCCGAAGTCGAACTCCAGCACCCTCATCAGTCTCGATAGAATGCTGCCCATGTTCTGAGGGTCGTACTGGGAGCTCAGCCTGCGGTATGCCTCGAATCCGTCTTGGTTACTGACCTTGCGGATGATGCCGAGCGGGGTGCCCTCCGTATACATCGTGAGCTGGTAGAACAACGACTGCGCCATCTGTCTCCGCTCGTCGTCGTAGTTGGCGTAGTTCAGCTGGTTCTGGCCGTACTCGACCTGGGTCATTCCCTCTAAGCACTTCCGACTCTGGTTGCCGATGTACGCCTTGAACTTGAACGCCCAGTCATGGAAGTCTAGCTTCTTCGTGTTGTCGAAGGTCGGCGGCTTCCCTTTGTCTCCGATGATTGCGTTGGCGAAAGCCTTCGTCGTCTGCTGCCGACTCGCTGCATCTGCGTCGGCTCGCTCCGTCTGGAGCCCTGTGATCGTCTGGTTCTGGTTTTCGACCGTCTCCATCAGTCGGCCGAGCTCTCGCTTCGTCTCCAGTAGCTCCTGTGCGAGAGCCTCCACGCTCATCGTGGCCGTCAGCCGCTTCGCAGGCGGCTGGGCTGATCTCCGTGGATCTGCGGGTCAGTGTCACCCGCGCTCCGCTACCATCTTGACAGCAATAAACGATGCCGATCCGTTTCGCTCTCAAATCCTCAGCGCCAAAACGGCTTCAGTACAGTGCATGGGTGAGAGCAGGAAAGGGATATGTAGGGGAGGCACGGAAGGGCGTCGGGGGCGATATATCTCGACAAACTGGGAGGGCAGGGGGGAGCAGCGAGGGCTGCAGAAAAAGGAGCCCGTCAGGACCTAGAGGGAGAACCCTCTAGGGCCCCAGAGGGGGCCTTTTGGGCCGCAAACAGGCACCCTTCTTCCCCCCACCGCCACGTGTCGCCCCCCTCTGATTCGCGCCGTCCGGGCGCAAGGCTTCGGAACTGAACCTCGGTTCGCGCCCGCGCTCTGCAGGATCCTGCAAGACTCGGGTCGGGCGAAAGGGGGGGATAGCAAAGGGGGGAATTGAGAATCAGCTCGCGTAGCTGATTTTCCCGGCGCCTCCCGGCACCGGAGGCGGCTATGTATCGAGGAGTGGGCCCCTCGGTGAGGCCGAAACCAGCTGCATGCAACAAATTTCGTAACCCCCCCTTTCCCAATCCCCCCCTTTCGTCCGGCCCGAAAGACCCGGCGCTCTGGCAGACCCCTGGCTTGCGCCGACCCCCGCCTCAGGGCACTCCCCCGGCGGCCCGGCTCGCGCGGGGGGGGCCCCGGCCTCGGCGAACTCCAGCACGCCCTCCGCGGCGGTGTAGTCCTCTGCGGGGGGGGGAGGGGAGGGGCAGCGGCTCGGGGGGGAAACCGGCGGAGAGAGAGAAAGATGCACGATGATCCTCAGAACGTGAGTTTGCCCACTGAGGCCCTTCACTGCGACGAAGGCGATGTGATGATCGACTGGTTGGGTTGAGCGGGGTACAACAACAACAACAGCAACAACAACACCAACAATTACTAGCACGTGGGGACACTCCGTTCTCACCAGTGCCAGGGTTTTCATAGGAGGCGGGCAATACCCCCACTTTGTGGTGGGGCCGGTTCAAGCTCTACCAAATTTCCAAACGACTCTTCGCCACCACCCACACCCAGCTTCCCGCCCTATGACGTTCGGACCCTTCACTTCGTGGCATGCGGACGACCGTGGCTACTATTCAGGGCCCCGCGGCCGACGACGACGGCGTGCGCGCGCGAAGAAAAAACGAATGAGTCCCGCATGGTATTATTTGACAGGGATGATGGCCCTGGCAGGTGCGCAACCGTTGTCGCAGAAGTTCGAAAAAGTTGCTCGCAAAAGCCCGTTTGACAGAAATGTTGAAAAAGTGTTGGGTTACCTACGAATCCGCAAGAGCGCGCGGGATGAGATTTTGACATTTTTTTGTTGAAAAACCATTGGTTTTTTGATGTTTTTATGTTAAAATCGCTCCGAACACTAAGCTGTTGGAAGGATTTCGTCTTGCGCGCGCGAATGTCCACTTTACCTTATTTTTTGCAAGGAATTCTTGAAGTTTGGTTATGTTAGAACAAGAAATGTCCACTTTAGCTTATTTTTTGCAAGGGAAAACCGATCGTAACAACACAACCGGATCCGGACCAACCCGTTTTGCCTGAGACTTCCTCACGAAAATGATGAAAATGTGGCTGCGGCCTAGGCGCGGCGGGGGGGCCGTGCACCAGGGGTCCCAACATAATTATTCTTTAGAAGTAATAATGTTAAACAACAACAACAACAACAACAACAACAACAACAACAACAACAACAACAACAACAGCAACAACAGCAACAACAGCAACAACAGCAAAAAACAACAACAGCAACAACTACAACAGAAGCACAGCAGCATCAGCAGCAACAACACAACAAACAACAACAAAACATTTTACCCGAGACGCTCAGTGTTTCTCAACCAGTGCCAGGGTTTTCATGCGACGCGAGACAATACCCCCACTTCGTGGGGGGGCAGTTCAAGCTCTACCAAATATCCAAACGACTCTTCGCGACCACCCAAACCCAGCTTCCCGCCCTATGACGTTGGGACACTTCACTTCGTGGCGTGCGGACGACCGTGGCTACTACACTGGCGTGGGGTACACACCCACAGAACTTGGTCACTTATTCGGGGCGCGCGTGTGCCCAGCATCCTGCAATTGTGACATACAATACATGACACAGACAGACAGAGAGAGAGACAGAGAGCAGACAGAGAGAGAGACAGAGAGAGCGGAGTTGGTCACATTTTTGGGGCAAGTTCCTGAGATCGTCGTGTTTTTTGTTGGTCTTGCGCGCGCGAATGTCCACTTTACTTTTTTTGCAAGGGAATATTGATTATGTTAGAACAAGAAAAAGTAGCTCGCGCGAGCTCATGTAACATAAATGTTGAAAAACCATTGGTTTTGTGGGAGTCGGACAGCGCGCGCGGGATGAAATTTGGACATTTTTTTTTGAAAAACCATTGGGTTTTTGATGTTTTTATGTTGAAATCGTTACGAAACCTAAGGTTCTGGAAGGATTTCGTCTTGCGCGCGCGAATGTCCACTTTACCTTATTTTTTGCAAGGGATTATTGAAATTTGATTATGTTAGAACAAGAAAAAGTAGCTCGCGCGAGCTCATGTAACATAAATGTTGAAAAACCATTGGTTTTGTGGGATTCGGACAGCGCGCGCGGAAGGACATTTTGACAATTTTTTCTTAAAAAACCATTGGGTTTTTGATGTTTTTATGTTAAAATCGTTACGAAACCTAAGGTTTTGGAAGGATTTCGTCTTGCGCGCACGAATGTCCACTTTACCTTATTTTTTGCAAGGGATTCTTGCAATTTGATCAAGTAAGAACAAGAATTTTCATTTTATAGTGTTTTTTGCAAGGGAAAACGAGCGTCAACAAAACAACCGGATCCGGTACCAATCCACTTTTCTGAAGCTTTCGCTAGAAAATGAAGGAAATGAGGCTGCGGCCTAGGTTTTGGAGGGGGGTCGCGCACCAGGGGTCCCAACAATAATTATTCTTAAGAAGAAATAATGTTCAACAACAACAACAACAAACAACAACAAGAATCCGCACCGCGGAATTCCACTTCAGCCACGCACCCAGGGACAGTGAATGACCGTTCGGCCCCCTCACCCTGATCTATATATATATATATGTATATATATATGTAGACATATTAGAACCACGCGAGCACTTCGCGCGCTTAGGTTCTAGTCACAGCTGCGCCACGTTTTACGGCTCTCGCTTTCGCTCGTCTGATCTGCAGCGTTGTAAAGTCCGCTGCACGTGGGCGTTGCAGAGTCTCCATCCGCCTTGGCTCCCTCCCACTCCCCCTCCCTCGAAATGATCCTTCTCTCCCTCCTCCTCCTCCTTCTCCTGCTCCTCCTGCTCCTCGTCCTCCTCCTCCCCGTGCTCCTGCTTCTGCTCCTGCTCTCCCTCCTCATTCCCTCCTCCTCCTCGTTCCTCCATTATCACTCCTGTTCATCTTCCTCTTTCTCCTGCTGTTCCTTCCTCCTCCCCGCCTTTTCCTTCTGTCTCATGTCCTGCTCCTCCTCCTCCCATCCGTTTGCAGCTACCCCTCTTTCCCTCTCCTCCTCCTCCTCCTCCTCCTCCTCCTCGTCCTCCTCCTCTCCTCCTCCTCCTCCTCCTCCTCCTCCTCCTCCTCATCATCATCATCATCATCATCATCATCATCATCATCATCATCATCACCTTCATAATCATTCTCCCTTCGTCTCCTCCACCACGATGTTTCAGAGGTCTCCGGAAACTTACGGACAGCTGTTCTCCACCGCCCTGGCAGGGATCGTGGCCCAAAGGGAGCTCCACCTACGGTCCCAGAGAGAAATTTCGCATGGCGTCTTCACGCCCATTTTGGCACACCCCTCACACGGATCGCGCCCCATAGGGAGCTGCACCGACGGTTCCAACAGGAGGAGTCGCACGGCGTCCCTCCGCATATCTCGGCACACCCCTGACGCGGATCGTACCGCAAAGATCTCCATCGATTCGATGGCACCCACGGTTAGTTCCGCGTGGCGTCCCCACGCTCGTTTCGGCGCCGCTACACGCGGATCGCGCTCCACAAGGAGCTCCACCGACGGCCTCAGTAGGCGCGCTCGGGCTCGGGCGGCGGCCACCCCCTTCACGCGGATCGCGCCCCAGGAACGGGCCCAGGTTGTGGGCCATGGGCAATGGGACTGGGGGCCTTTAAGGGGGCCTCTTGCGCCCCCCAGGCCACGATCCCTCGTAAATTACGCCACGTTCGCGTCCCCGAGGCCACGATCCCCCGCAAATTACACCAAATTCGCGCGCACCCCCGACGCTACGAATCCACCTCGCGGAAGCTGCCCAAAGGCGTCACTCCTTCTCCAAAGCAAAAAAAAAACCTTCCCAGAGATTGCCTGAAGCAATCCCCAGCCGTTCCCAGAGCGCTTCCAGTGAACAACTGGAGGAAAATGCCAAGAAGGCAACAAAGCGTTCAACAACAACTTCAACATCGCAATCTGTTTCGCTCATCGCCAGCCGCCCTAGTATGACGTTCCCGAATGTTATCAAGACGGCGCCCGAACATCCCAATATAGCTCTGATGTATCCTATTCTGATAGAGAGGGGGCCGGTGGCAGGGGGCGAAGCCTTTACGGATATACGTTTTCCTAAACAAGAAAAAAACGTTTGCTTCTTGGGGCCCTCTGGGGGGCCTCTGGGGGGGCCTCTTGGGGCGCCTTGGGGCTGTCGCGGTGTCATCTGAGGCCGTCTTGGAGCTCTCGTGGAGCGCTTTTGTGGGCCTTGAGGGCTTGTGTCGCAGGCTATCTTGGGTGGTCTTGGAGGATTCTAGGGCTTTCTGGGACCTCTCGGGGTCGCCTGGGGAGCGCCCCAGGTCGGGAGGGACCGTCGTACAAGGGAGGTGGCCGCCCTGGGGCCCTGGGGCCGGGATCTCCCATACGTGTATTTATGCACAAGATTGTTTCAGGCTCGCTGCGCTTCGCCTTCTAATCTTGATCCTTGCACTTACATGTTTGATTGACTCTGTGGTTAGCATGTTGATGTAGCCGCAATGTTGCTACGACCAATCCCCGAACCTGACGTCGGGGAGGCTAACCTGGCGCAGTCCCGATTGGCAACGGACCCGACGCGTTTCGTCCAAATCGAACGCCGTTTCGGCACTCGCCCAGTACGAAGGGAAGGCAGCTGCGGTCGTCAGTTGTCTCGCGCTGGAGGTGGCGCTCGCAAAAGGCGGATATAGCCGAGGCTCAAACGAGAGTACCATTCTCACGAATGCGGCCAGCGCTTGGGCAGTAACACAATCATAGAAATTGATGTGGCTGGCGCTTGGGCGGAACACCATTCTCCCATGAGAACCGGGCGAGTGAAGCGGCATCACAATCCGCCGACCCTGTCGGCGTGTGCGAGGGGCTTCCTCGTCCGAATCGTCTTCGTTGTTCGGATTGACATCGTTGTGTTGTCGTTGTTCGGATCGTCATCATTGTCCATGCCGTTGTAGTTTCGAAGGGAAGCCCCTTCCCTTTGATCCCTTCCCCAGGGGGGGGGGTCCCGGGGGGGTGGGGGGGGGGGTGCATGTGTGGGGGGGGGGCATATTCGTTTTTCCTCGGGCGGCCTAGAAACCTCGAACACACTCCAAATGAGGTCCGAATGCCCAAGATGGCCCCCGAGACGGCCCAAGAGGGCCCCGAGTCGCCCAAAGTTCGGCCGAAAACGCCCAAGATAGCACCAAGACCGTCCAAGAAGCCTCCAAGACATCCCAGGCCCCTTCCAAGAGACCCCCAGGAAGCCCCAAGAGGCCCCCACGAGGCTTCCAAGCGGCCCCTAAGAGCTTCCCAAGAGGCCCACAAACAACCCCCAAGAGGCCCCCAAGAGCGCTCGTCGTCGTCGTCGTCGTCGTCGTCGCCATTCAGAGTCGGCGGCATCGGCCGTAAGGCCTTCGCAATAGTCAATCAGGGATGTGGCTGGCTGGTGCTGTGGAAAGAGTACCACACTCCATGAAGGATTTGGCCAGCGCGCAGACGGCAGCATGACCCCCAGACAGGGATGTGGCCAGCGTTCGGGCGAGAGCGCCAATCCCAACCAGGAATGGGGTTTGTGTGCAACCGGGATGATTCGCATAACGTCACGCCCCCCCCGCGTATGTCAACTGTCTCCTCCCAGGGAGTTGCACCGACGGCCCCAGAGCTAAACTTCGCATCTCGCCGCCTCGCCCATGTCCAGAGGAGGCACACCCCTGACCTGGATCGGGCCGTCTTTGGTGTCTCTCGGGGCCGGGCGGCGTTTTTCTGAGGGGCCTCTTGAAGCCCTGAGATGGATCGTGAATCGGGGGCCTCTTGAAGCCTTTGGAAGCTTCCAGGGAGCCTTCTGGCCTTCTGGAACCACTTTGGAAAACTCAGGGGGCCTCTTGGGCCTTCTTTGTGGTCCGTTTGAAGCTCTTTTGGGGCGTCTTGGGCCGTCTTGGGCCGTCTTGGGGTGCTCGGGCAGTCTTGGGGCCCTCTTGGGGCCCTCTTGGGCCGTGGAGGAGGCCTCCTATGGCCCTCTTTGGGCTCCCTGGGGACCCCCCTGGGACCCTCTGGGACCCCTCTTGGCCGCCTTGGGGCTCTCTTGGGCAATATTGGAGCCCTCTTGGGCCGTCTTGAGGCTCTCTTGGGGGCCTCTTGGGCCGTCTTGGGGCGATATGGGGGGCCTCTTGGGCCAATTTGAATGCTGTTAGGACCGAAGAAGCGAATCTGCTAAATATGTGTTTTTTTCCAAATGGGAATTCGACAATGTCTGCATCTTGGGGGCCCTCGGGGGGGGCCTCTTGGGCCATCTTCAAAGCTTCTGTGGTCGTCTAGAAGCCGTCTTGGATCCTCTCGGAGCGCTCTCGAGCACTCGTTGGGCCGTCTCGGGCCTTTCTGAGGCCGTCTGGGAAGTGCCTTTGGCCGTCTTGGGGGCCCGATGTAGGTAAGTCTCGGGGCGTTCTCTTCGGGTTTTCTTGGGCCGTCTCAGGGCATTGTTGAGTGTTCTTGGAGGCCTCTTCGGCCATCAGGGGAGGCCGCAAGCGTATATATGCGGGCCCCTGGGGGGTGACGGTGACATGCCGAGCTTGCCCTTGTAATATCATAAGTCGAAGGAATCTGTAGATGCGTGCATGAATGTAGGTATGTATTTATGTGTATGCATGCATGCATGCATGCACGCATACATGCATGTATGTGTGCATGGCTGTGTATGTATGGGTATGTGTGCATGTATGCATGCATGCAGTCATGCATCTATGGACGTATGTAAGAATATACGTATGTATGAATGTATGTGTGTATGTATGTATGTATGTATGTATGTATGTATGTATGTATGTATGTATGTATGTATGTGTGCGTGGTCGTATGTACGTGTGTATGCATGTACGTATGAATGCATGCATGTATGTACGTATGTATGTAGGTATGTTCATATGCATGTATGTTCATTGCGTGTGGATGAATATGTGTATGCGTGTGTATAAATGTATGTGTACGCACGTGTGTATGTATGTGTGCATGTGCATACATGCATCGAGGTATGCATATGTATGCGCGTGGTATGGTTGTATGTACGTATGTGTATGTATGTACTCATGTATGTATACATGTATGACATATGCGCGCATGTATGTGTGTAGGCTTGTATGCATGAATTAATGTATGTTTCCTGAATGGATGACTGTATGTATGTATGACTGTATGTATGCGCATGCATGCAGGAATGCATGTATGCATGTGTGTATATGTATATTCATGCATGCATGTATACATGTGTACATGTGTATGGGTGTATGTGCACGTAGGCATGTATGTATGTGTACATGCATGTGTGCATGCATGCATGTATGCACGTATGTGTGTATGTGTGCATGCATGCATGGATGTATGTATGTATGTATGTATGTATGATTGTGTATGTATGAATGTGTATGTATGCATGCATGTATGCAGGTATGCGTGAAGTTGTGCATGTATGTATGCTTGCCTGCATGTGTGTAAGCGGTTGTGTGTATCGATGTAGGTATATATTGTTGCTTGTGTGTATGTATGGATGGATGTCTGTATGCATGTATGTATGTATGTGTAGACAAACAGGTAGGCAGGTAGGCAGGTAAGCTTAAACATATGTATCCATGTATGCAAAGAGAGAGAGAGAGAGAAGAAAAAAAAAAAAGAGAGAAAGAGAGAAACATGATGGACCCACGAACCCGGAAAGGAACATAGACATGTAAGGCATTGCACCATGTCAAAGACGCCTGATTGGGCGACGGGCACATGCAATGCTGAATGTATCGATGATGATGTACTGTGCCGAGGGCTGTGCTGTGCTGGGCCGTGCTGAACTGGGATGTGCTATGCCGCGATTGTGCTCTATACAGCATTGTGGATCGAGTCCTCCCTGGCATCCGAGTCCTCACCGAACTGATCTGGAGAGTAAGCTCGAGCTGCCTGAGCAGATGGTAGCTGCCCCAGAACTAATCGACAGAGGGAACATGCCAAGAGGACGCGCCGCGGAACGTCCCAAGGGACGCGCCAGGCGACGTGCCAGGGGACGTGCCATGGGGACGCACCGCGGGACGTGCCAAGGGGACGCGCTACGGAACGTGCCAATGGACGTGCCGAGGGACGTGCCAGGGGACGCGCCGCGCGACGTGCCAGGTGGACTCGCCACGGAACGCGCCAAGGAACGTGCCAAGGTGCATAGTTGAGTGTATCGATCTTGATGTACCGTGCCGACGGCTGTGCTGTGCTGGGCCGTGCTGAACTGCGATGTGCCATGCCGCGATTGTGCTCTATATATAGCGTTGTGGATCGAGTCTTCCCTGGCATCCGAGTCCTCACCGAACTGATCTGGAGCGTAAGCTCGAGCTGCCTGAGCAGATGGTAGCTGCCCCAGAACTAATCGACAGAGGGAACATGCCAGAGGACGCGCCGCGGAACGTCCCAAGGGACGCGCCAGGCGACGTGCCAGGGGACGTGCCATGGGCACGCACCGCGGGACGTGCCAAGGGGACGCGCTACGGAACGTGCCAATGGACGTGCACCGCGCGACGTGCCAGGGGGACTCGCCACGGGACGCTACATCCTCATGCTAGACAGTCGCCTGGGCAACCTGGACACGTGCAAACAAGCGTCTCGCTCGAGACATCCTCAACAAATGCTCATGCTAGACATCCGCCTGGGCGACCTGAACACGTGAAAACAAGCCTCTGGTTCGAGACATCCTCAACAAATCCTCATGCTAGACATCTGTCTGGGCCACCTGGAGGCGTGAAACCAAGCGTCTCGCTCGAGACATCCTCAAGACCTGGGCACGTGAAAACAAGCAATCCACTTGAGATATCCTCTAAATTCTGGTCCCCAGGAGAGGACAATCTATAACACAAAACAAGCGTTTCGCTCGAGACATCCTCAACAAATTCTGAAAAAAAACAAGCGTTTCGCTCGAGACATCCTGAACATTTAATTCGCCGGCCCTCTTCCCACTCGTCATTTATCGCAAAAGAAATCCGCCGGCCCTCTTCCCGTCAGATCCGGGGGTAAACCTACTAAAAGAGAACCCTGGGTCTACGCCCTTTCCGGGAAAAACACAAAAGAGAGAGAGAGAGAGAGATAAAAAAAAGAGAGAGAGAGAGAGATGACAAAGCAAGACGGCGGACCGTGCTTTTCTTAGCTCGCAGACCCCTGGGGAGAGTCGGCGGCCCCCGTCCAGGGATCGGCCGCAACCCCGAGGCGGGGTGCGCGCGAATGTCCGCCCAGCGCCGGTCGGCTGGTCGAGCTGGGCGCGCAAAAGCGGAAGCGAAGGCAGCCCCGCAGACCTCCTCGCGCCGTGGAAACATCGCAACGGAAGGCTTTGGGTCGTTCTCGGCATCTCGGGACCCTCCCCGGGCCCTGGGGCCGTCAAGGAACGCTCCGGGGACTGGAAAGCCAGCCCCAGGCCTCTGGGGGTCCGCGCTGGGGAAAGCGCACGACGTCGGAGGTCTGGGGCGAGAGGACAGCCAGACTTCGGTGGCCCGACTACTGAGCGACCATACAAAAACAAAAAGAGGCTGACGGCTGATCTGTACTGGCTAGCGCTTCAAAGAGCTGGCTAATGACTGTTCATGTATTCGCCTGCGCCGACACGTGCACCGACACCGACACCCTTCGGGGGACGCCAACCGTACGCCTACACCGAGCCCAGCCAGGCCAATCCTTGGCCCACGATCGACGTGTATGCCTCTCTGGCCAGGCCGTGAGGACGCACACGCTAGCCCCGGGCTGAGGCCAGGGCCGGCCGGGATCGGCGCGGGTGCGCAGCTGACGTCATCCCCTCCTCGGGTTCATGCCTACATGGGGCCAGCAGCGGCACGCGAGCAGGAGAGCGAAGGCGGAGTGGAACCAGAGAGGGGGGGGCGCGATGTCATGCGAAGCCCGCCTGCTCAGTCAAAAAAGGGCAGCGCTTGCTACCCGCAAGTGTTGCCTCTTGCTGCCCGAGGGCCCAGCGCAGGGAGTAAGGGGGGCGTCTCTGCGAGAAGAGGGAGGAGAGGACGCCGACAGGAGGCGAGGAAAGGCGAGAGGGGGAAAGCTGGCGATGGACGCTTCCGAGCACCCAGCTGCGCTTTACCGTCCGATGAGGAGCTCCGCCCGAGCCCTGCACACGAGCAGGAGGGTGGGGGCGGAGTGGAGCCAAGGCGGGAGCGGCGGTGGCAGAGGGGCAGCGACGAAAGCACAAATGCGGCACATGTGGGGGGAAGATCGTCCGGGGGGGGCACCAGCTCAAGGGGGGAAAAGACTGCATTGGACTCGGCGATACGCCGCGAACGAATCGGCGATAGCCCCTTGATAACGGAACCTCACGTTCCTGAGCAGGGTGGGGGCCCCAGGCCGCGAGGGGCGATGATTGGGCGCTTGGGCGTCGATGTTTCCAGCCCGGGGCCAGTGCCCCCTTGTCGGCGTCCCTGGGATGGGGCAGGAATGGGAAGGAAAATATGGCGAAGACCAGGATCTGAAGACCAAGGTCTGCTCCCTCAGGCCCGCTCGGACCTCTGAGGTGTGGCGGGGACACATTTGGAGATGTCCGAATGCATACACCGACACACACACACGTATACATATATATATATATGTATATATATATATACACACACACACCTCCATATACGTATTCAAACACACACACATAGAAGACTGCATTGGCGTTTCGCGCCATGCAACTTGAACCTTGAAATTTGGACAGCATGCGAAAGGGCAGGAAGGTCAAGCAGACAAATTAGCTAGAACTCCTCGTTGCCATTTCCCGACATCGCCGTTAGAATAATGCTGTTTCTTGGCTTTTCGACCCTGGCGGTCACCAGAATCATCTTGGAGGGGGTTCGCAGGCGTTCTGGTGACCGCATGCCGCCCCCTCCAGCATGCGGGAACTACGAGGGCACGAGGTGCCTTGTCCTACCATCAGTGGTGACGTTTTGCGACATCTACCCCACGCAACAGCACGTCACGAATCAAAGGTGTATCGAGCGGCAGGGTTTACAGCCAAACTAGAGACAGCAGCAGGCTAATATAGATGATGGTGATCAGGACGATGCCGATTTTGTAATCTAACAACTTAATGTTAATGATATGGTGTGTATACGTTCAAATGTCGACGCGGTGTGTCATACTCACCGACACGATGTGTCGCAGATATCGTGATGTGCCGCAAGTGCCGAAACGATGCGTGATACACCGATCTTCTTGGCGAAATAAGTCGTAAATTCCTGCTTCTGTTTGGGCGGGCCAGCTCATTTGCTATCACATGCTTTGGGCGTGCTGGTCCATTCGCTTATCTGATGCTTTGGGCGTGGCCCAAAGGAAGCAACATCCTCATGCGTCATCCTGCTCCGCCTACCTTCCCATACTTCTCCTGCTTCGCCCTACCTCTTGGTGCCTCGCCCTACCACTCTCTATACCTCTTCCTACCTCCTCCTGCCTCCTCCTACCGTCTCACCCCTCCTAGCTGCTCCAACCTCCTGCTCTCTTGTACCGTTTCCCTGCTTCCTGCATCCTCCCACCGTTTCCTATTTCCTCCTGCATTCTCGCACCTAGTCCTACCACCTCATGGCCGTTCTTTCCTCCTTTCCCTCCCGACCTCCGACCTCTTTCTGCCCCCACCTGGCTTTTCCTACTCCTCTTACCTCCTACGCCCACCTCCCTCCCTGTTTGGGAGTCGTCATCGGGCCCCCGTGGGCCATCTAGGGAGCCCGTTGGGCCGTCGAGTGGCCATCTTGGGCCCATCTTGGGCTCATCTTGGGCCATCTTGGGCCCATCGTGGCAATCTTGAGGAGCTCGTCGGGCCCTCCTGAGGCCTCCGAAGCCCTCGGGGCCGTCTTCGGACCATCTGGGTCCGTCTTGGGCTTACCTGGGGAGCTCCAGAACCAACCTCCCAGCCGGGTCCGAAGTTGTGGCGGATGAGTGTTCTATGTTTATAAGTCCTCACTGTATTAGTACAGCTCTACCCATATGTAGACGTGTATATAGTATTGACTGAAGAACACAACTAACCGAATACCTTCGAGAATAAACACTAGGGGATAATAAAGTTCGGGGTTCAGGGGGAGATAATCAAAGTAGCCCACCAGACCTCAGCATAATCTCGAAGTAAGAGATGATCAAGAGGAGACCAAGCCGAGCACGTTTTGAGACATCCTTGGCGTTTAGTCTTCATAGAAATATCCTCAACAATGGCTTATCTCGCTGGAGACATCCTCGACAAATCCCTTGTTTCGCTTGAGACATCCACAAACTATTGCTTATTTCGCTTGAGACACCGTCAAACTATTGCTTATTTCGCTTAAGAAACGTATCGTTTCGCTTGAGACATCCTTCAGTATATGCTTGTTTCGCTTGAGACATCCTCGAGTATATGCTTGTTTCGCTTGAGACATCCTCGGAATAGCTCATCCGCCTCGGTGTCCCTGGATAATCAACCGCGGCGATAATAAAGTTCAGGCGGGCGGAGGAATGGAGAAAGCGATATACAAAAACAAACATAAAAAGAAACAATAATAAATCAAACAGAAAAAGGGAAAACATCGAAAAGAAAAGAAAACAGAGGAGGAGGAGAAAGAGAAGGAAAAATCTCAAGTTCAAATGTATTAGATTTTATTTACAAGCGCTTTATGAAAATTAAAATTTTTAAGTGCTCGTGTAGGGTAGCTCATGTGCTTCATTTTCCATGGATAATCAACCCCAGGGATAAAAAAGTTCAGAGGGAGGGCATGGAGAGAGAGAGAGAGAGAAAGAGAGAGAGAGAGAAAGAGAGATACATCATACAGAAAAAGAAAGGAAGGACTTGAATAGAGAAGATATATTTAAAAAGAAAAGTAGAATAATAAATGAAAAGGAAAAATAGAAGAGGAAAGGAGGATAAAACAAAAAAACTGAAGATTCAAATGTATTAAATTTTATTTACAAGCGCTTTATGAAAATTAAAATGTTTAAGTGCTCGTGTAGGGTAGCTCACGTGCCTCGTTTTCCCTGGATAATCAACCCCAGCGATAAACAAGTTCAGGGCGCCAGGGGGAGGAGGAGGAGAAAGAGATAGAGAGACAGAGAGAGAGAGAGACAGAGAGGCCAGGAAGGAGAAAGAGATAGAGAGACAGAGAGAGAGAGAAAGAGAGACAGAGAAAGAAAGAAAGAGAGACAGAAAGAACTACAAAGAGACAGAAGGACATTGGTTTCGCTTGAGACATCCTGAAACAACGTGTTCGCTTCGCTTGATGCTGTTATCTCAACATAAGAAGGAAGTAACTTCGATGGCGAACTTTTCCCGTGATAATGAAGTTCGGCCTCCGCGCCCCCGCGCCCCCGACCAAACTCTTATTGGTCGACGATAAAAAACTCTAACGACTTAAGGGGGGGGAACTTTATTCTCATCGGCATGCGGTTAGCCTTGCCAAGCGTGCCGGCAATTATCATGTGCCGAAACGCCAGTTGGTGAGGATGGTTTCGGGCCTCGCCACGATTATGTTGCTGCTTGCTGTAGGCGCTGGCTGGAGCGGACAAATCCTGCCCCCGCTGGACAGACATTCGGAAACAAAAAGAGCTACCTATGACGACTATTGCAGGGGCGAGCGGTCCAGGAGGAGGAGAAGGGAGGAACCCAAAGGCGAAAGATACGAATCAACCCTAACACATATCATCCCCTGACTGCTGTTCGACAGACCCGTATCGAACGGCCTAGACGGCCAGGTAATACCTTCACCAAGGCAGGAAAAAAGAGGGAAAAGAAGCAAGAGGAGGAGGAGGAGGAGGAGGAGGAGGAGGAGGAGGAGGAAGAGGAAGAGGAGGAGGAGGAGGAGGAGGAAGAGGAGGAGGAAAATGAGGAAGAGAGAAGACGGGAAAGGCGCGCTTGCGTGCTCAAGTAGGAAATGATCCCTCAATCCAAGCCGTGTCGCAGTGGAGGGGGGCAGAATGCGTAGTAAAAAGGCCTGGCTGTATTTGCACATGCAGGGAGGAGGAAGAGGAGGAGGAGGAGGAGGAGGAGGAGGAGGAGGAGGAGGAGGAGGAGGAGGAGGAGGAGAGAGGATGAGGAAGGGAGGGAAGAGGACAAGGGAAAACCACAATACTCAACTCAGGTGCGCCCTATCACGATGCGGAGGTCGCGGCGGGAGGCCGCGCCCTCCTTGAACGCCTGCAGCCGAGCGTCGCTCGTGTCAATCATCTGGCCGTTCCGGGCGGCGTTCGTGGCCTTGAAGGTGGCGTAGACGAGCAGCGCCCGGCGCGCGAACCACGAGCTCATGTCGACCGTGAGACACGGTTCCAGCAGCAAGAATTCGTCCAAACGAGCGCGAGGCTCAGGCGTCTCCACTCCGAGCCTGCGGCGCGCCAGGCCCGCAAGCACCCTGCAGAAAGCATAGTGTTGGATGCTGTCTTGGCCGCAACCGCAACCGAAGAGGCAAGGTGATCTCCTCTGCATGCGACTGTGGGTGGTCACCCGTCAAGTACAGCTCTAAAGACCGCCGCCGCCGCCCAAACGCACGGAGACGTGAATTTGCTGATCCCCTGCAGCATGGTGGACGCACGGTCGCCCCTGTGACCAGGAAGAGCCTGACACGGCAAATCGTCAAGCCGACGCCGTGCGTGGCGGTGGAGATCTTCAGGCACCCGCGTGCGCAGTAAGACGGACCAGCGTTTCGGCCGATGCTCTTTGGGGGTTGCCGTGGCCCGATCTCACAGCGCGCACTCGTTGACCGTGAGTCCAATCCGTCCCTGGCAGCCTTGACGGCGAGGTGGTCCTGGGCCCGCGCCACGCTCGTGAGGAAATTGTGCTCTCCCCACCCCTTCCAAGCAACCCGGCGGTCAAGCCAATGGCATGAGGTCACCGTCCAGTCCAGTGCACGAGAGCGCCGGGCAACGTGGAGATCACCAAGATCCAAGTCTTCCCATCGACAAATACGGCATTTCGCCGCCAAGGACGCGGCTTGAGCGTCCGGAAACTCTGTCGGGAGTCCCAACGCCCGTCGTTGACCCAACACTGCTGGGGTAGCCCAGCCCCGAGGTCAAGGGAAGAGGGCATTGCACAGTGCGTGCTTTACGGCGCCCCAATCAGGCGGTAAATTCTCCAACCGAATCAGGAAGCTCACCAAGAGGAAAATCTACATGCGGCAAGCGCTCATGGAACCCAGAATACTTGGCCCGGCCGGCGATGGTAAAGTCGCCCCACGTGGGCGCGCATCTCAGAATATCTTCCCTCACCGCCGCATGAGACTTGCCAGACAGCGGAATCCTCGCAGATCTGCCGCGGTGAAGCCGCAGTCTAGAGACGCACGCGTACTGGCTGAAGACGGTCTCCACCACCCTCAACTCGAGATGTCCTTCTGGGAGCACCATCGCAAGATCATCGGCGCAAGCGCGAAGCAATGTCCGAGGGGGTAGCCGCGATAGCCTGCGCGACAACACGTCTGAGATCACCGGAAAAATCAAAGGCAGGAGCGGGCAACCTTGCCGGATCGCAGCGGACAGATCAAAGCCTGTCCCGGCGAAGCCTCCCATCGATATGCTGCATCTGCTGGGCCAGCACAAGATTTCCACGAATCTCGTGACCCAGCCGGTTCAGCCGCGGTGCCTGAGCGCTTCCGATATGAAATCGCGGTCGACGTCGGGGAAGGCCGCTTCAAAGTCGGACAGGATGGCCGCAGAGTCTTCGCAGGAGAATGCCGCGTTGATCATCGCCTCTCCGATGTCCAGCACTTTCGTCGGCATTGAGCGCCCCTTCAGCAGTTGGATGCAAGATATACCCGGGGATACAATACGCTCGATGTGCAACCGCACCGCCTCGCACAAAATGCGGTTGTCAGCGTTTGTACTGTTCAATGGGCGCATATTGGTAGCCGGGAACGCGTCCGCGCCGTCAGCCAGCGTGGCCGTCGCTCTCTTCGGCAGGAGCACCATCGAGCTCTCGTTGAACGCGCCCCACTCCTCCTGCGCGAGGCGCGCGCCGTCGTCGCCGACCAGCTCCAGGAACGCAGCGCGAAGGGCACCAGCGGCGACGTCCACGACCCCGCGCCAAGCTCTGAAAAGGGATGCGATCCTTGCCTGGCGAACTGTCCCCTGTGGCGGCAAAGGCCCCAGCTCAGCGCGACGCGCGAAATCGCCCTGTCCGGGCATTCAACATCAGATCGGTTGCAATACATGCGGTCCAATCAGGAACGTGGCGTTTCTGCTGGCGCAGGTGAGCTCCGGCTGGAATAGTTCATGGACGCCGTGCTGTACTTCAACCCAATTTCGCCAACTGGTGGCCTCGCAATTGTCCCGCCCGCCCGTGGCATGACAATCAGTGGTGCAACGCTCGTGACATGACTGAAATCTTCGCCGGCAGCGCTCAATGCTTGGTCCCGGGGGCGCATCCGAATTAACGCCCTCCTTCGCGCAGCTTCGCGCAATTCCGCGGGGGTGGCAATGTAAGCAGCTGGGTCGTAGCCGGCTTCAAGAATGTCCTCTGGAGGCACGCTCTCGCCAGTGTGGACATAGACCGCGTAGATGTCCAAGGGGCCGCGCCTGCCCGATAATCGTGAGACTGCAGCCCGACCTCGGAATATGACTTCCCAACGCCATCTGCGATCGAATAATTTCAGGAAGTCGCCCTCCACGGTTGCGCCCACACCTGCAACTGCAGACGATGGGCCTGGGGACCGCCAGGAAGTACAATTTTGGGGACCACGCCACTGTAAGTTACTGTCTTTCGTGCCGTGCGTCTCCGACCAGCAGCCCACGTCGCGCGCGGTCATGAGTTGGCGCGCGCACTTGGACTTCTGGGGGCGCCTGTGCGGCTCGGAGGCGAACGGCGCCTGAGTGCTCCAGGAAACGAGTGCCACGTTGCCTGTGGACTGAAAGTTATGGGCCGTCGCAAGGCTGCCGCGGGGGGGCGGGGCTTTCTGGGAACGGGCAGTCGCGGCCTGCGCGGGCGGGCGCGCAGCGCGCTGCAGCCCAAGTGCTCGACGAAGAACTTGACGGCATAGAAATTGCACAGGGACATCTGCAACATGACATCGCGCATCGAACAGGCCCTGAGCATCGAGAAGAGCGTGGAGGGAGAGATGAGGAAGATGACGAAATAGCTATGACATTCATTGGCGACGAGCCCCCCCGAAAACCAGACTGGCCTCGGAGCGAAACGTTCCGCGTCTCAAGGGAACTGGAATGCAAATTCGAGGTCCAACACCCAGTGGGAGGTGCCAGCCTTGTTGGAAATCAGGATTCCAATCTGTACGCAAGGGCAACCCCTTCGAAGAGGAAGGGCGGGCGGGTTGCCCATCGCGCCCCCCTCCCGCCCCCCGTCAAGGGCACCGCGTCCATCATATCATCGTGGACCGATGGAGAGAGAGTCCGAACCAGCCTGTAACATCTGGCCGCGGGGTGCAGCATGCACTTTCTGGGCGTCCTCATTGGTCTCCAGATAGAGACGGGCTCGGCCTGGAGGACCTGCAAGATCGTAGGATGCCAACTGCTTCCACGTGCAGGCTGTGGTCGGACAGCCATCCGAGTGCACCGTCAAGGAGAGGCCTGTCGGGGCGCAGACGTGGTTGATCAAAGTGCCCATTGTCGCCTCGTCCTGGATCCCCGTCTCCCCGTTGACCCTGGCCTCAGCGATGAAATCGGCCACCTGATCCCCCCTGCCACGTCTGTCCCGACGTCTCCGCGAAGCCGCCATGGAGATGGCCGCGGCAGTAGGCAACGCCCAAGGACGGCCACCAAACTTGCTCGACTTGTGGCGGATTTTCGGTATGATGCCGAGTTCCCCCTTCCTGCAAAACCCGCCCATGAGTCCGACCCACCAGCCCGACGAAGCTTCTGCGCGGATCAACACGCGGTCTGAAGAGGGAAGATAACCTCGGAGCAGTGAGCATCCGAGAATAAGCGAGTCCTCCGCTGTGAACTGTGAACAAGTCCTTGTCGCCTCTGAACATGTCCGAGCCCGACGCTTTATGTTCCTGAAGAGCAGTTTCATTGCAAGTTGCGCGATTCCCGGCGGCACCACAATCTCCAACGTGGTCCGATTCATGAGCTCCGCGCCGCCGAGGCTCCAGGCGGGGTCGCGGATCTGCATCATGCAGAACTCGGGCCCAGCCATTTTCTTCATGAGCTCTGGGGTCGGGACGGTCGGGGAATCTACGAACAAGGTCGCCACGCAGTTGACCAGGGGGATCAGAGTCTCGGGCAAGATGATGGCGGGGGCAGCGCGCATGCCTTTCCGGGAGATCTGAAAGAAGACAATACCTTGCCGAACATGACGGGGTCCGCGAGTGCTCGGCAGGATGCACTCCACGGGCTGCGGCAGAAAACTGATATCCTTGACGTTGGCAATAGAAGATTGCTTCTCTCGTTCAGCAGCGGGCGCCACCACGTGTCAAGGAAATGTTGCACAGCGTTCGCCCATGGAAAGAAAGCCAAGGAGGTGGCGAAGATGATAGAGGGGGGATTTTTCGAGCTCCACGCCCGCATCGAAGTCCTCTAAGCGAGGAACAGGCGCCCCCCGCTATGATGAGGAGCGGGGGGCCAGAACAACATCAGGCGCATGTGGTGGAGCACTGCTACAGGTTGTCAGTGTCAACAGTGACGCCCGCTGCACGCGGCCCGCAATGCGGGCGACGCCCTCCGCACAGCGCGCCCCAGCGATATCCCGCAGCTCGCGATGGCGGCGATTGGCACTTGGCACCGAGGCCTCGCGCCTCAGCACCGCTGGACACGACTTGCACCGCGTGCAAATGAAAAGAACAGAGCCGTCTGAGCAATCGAACGCGATCGCGCGGTGCTCGAGGGCGCCCAGGCGCGAGGCGTGCAGCGGGGAGTCGAGAGGGGGGGGCTTCACCACCGACCTCCTCCCTCGAAGACGCACATCACAACGCCGCACGCCCGACCAGGATTCCCGGCGGTGTCCTGCCGGCGCCTCGGCGGCAGAGGGCACGGCTGGCACGCGCTCAACCTCGGAGGGAGACGAGGCTGGCCACAGGCGTAGCATATGGGCCGCCAAACGAATCGTCTGGCGCGCAGAAGAAGCAAGCTGTTCCGCAGCATCCAGCTCGTCCTGACATGACGGGTGCAGACGAACGGCGCGCATGGCCGCGGCGTCCGCACGGCGGTTGCCGAGGCGCTTCCAGCGCTCGACAGCATCGATTCCGCCCATCTGTATCTGTGCGAGCGGCTACCATGAAACACTGGGCAGGCTTGATGCCCTGGGCGTAAAGTTGCAAGAATGCTCCTGAGTAGGCCCTTTTACCCGAGAGCTGCTCTTCTCTGGGCTTGCTGGCCAGCTTGACAACATTATTGCAATCATAATTCACCGAAATTTCAGACAAGGCTAGCGCGTTGGCCCACGTCCAGCAGCTGAATTCAGCTGACTGGGGCGTCTGAGGATACGAGGCCCAAGCTGGGGCACTGAATTTAGCCGCGGAGTCACCCATGCTGTCGACCATAACATCGCTGCTGGCGGCACGAGAAAGCTCGCGAATGACGCGCCTGCTGCTAGACCCGCCGATGAAGACATCACCCCAGACCTGGGCGCCAGCTACAAGATCCGAGGGAGAGACGAGGTCCTTTTGGTACCACACAAGAAAGAGCCCATCATCCGACTCGGTGAGGGGCCCCGGGTCGCTGTCGGCGGAGTGGCGGAAAGCCCCTGAAATAAACGCAAACTCTTCTTCTTTGTTGTCCTTTGTGGCCAGAGCAGCCTCCACCGTGCTACTGTCCACTAGGCTCGATCTAAGCCCAGCGACTGGCACGCGCGCGCATTCCCACAACCTGTGGAAAATCGTGTCGAGGCCGCCGCAGAAGGGGCAGAGGCCGCCCGGTAGCGTAAGCCGACGGCGCGCCCCCCCCCCCTTGGAAAAAGGGGCATCCGTGGCAAACGCTCTGATGTGAGCTTTCTGAAGGGCAGAGTACTTCTCGGAGGCGAGAGCCTCGCGTAGCACACCATAGCACAACCGAGGGGCGGCCCCCTCTTCTCCCCCGAAAGCCGCTCCAGCATTCTGAAACAGCCGTATGTGATCAGGGTCTTGATCAGGGCGGGCGAAAACATGCCAAGCGGAATCGAAACCCGCGGTCATCTCGCACCGTCGTGAAGTTACCCATGCACCAGCCAAGGCGAACCAGGGACATCCTGAGAGCCTGCGACCGTCCTCCAAGAGCAGGCAGGGCCGGAGAAAACAGCTTCCCACGCTCGACGCAAGGCAGGGAGAGAAGAGCCCCACTCGTAAGCTCCCGACTGGCTGAGCCAGATCTCCTTCGACCATCTCACAGCGGGGCCGGCGTTGCGCCGGCGCGGATCACAATCAAGCGACGCGGCTGTGGGCAAAGAGCGCAGTTGAGAGCGAAGCCTGACAACCAAAAAAACTTGCCCACGCAGGCGAAAAAGCGCCTAACCACTAGCGCCCGTGATTTCAGAACCGCACGAGGCCCCCGCCAGGGGGCCCGCCGAGAAAACCCGCAAAACCTGGGGCCGAGACAAAATCGTAGTTTTCCTCTTGAGGCGGTTGGCAGCGCGAGAGGTTTTCGCAATCCGCATGTGGGACTCAACCAACGGGCCGTAGACCCTGAGCACTCGACCAGCCGCGCAGTCCACGCCTAGGTTGACAGCAAAAGGTGGCATTTCCTCCAAGATGAGAAAGCTCGAAGGACACTTCATCTCCGATCGCCCTCGAGGAAGACGCAACGGCAGTCTTGTCCAAAGCGAGAGAGCAACCGAAACAAGACTCAACCACGCTGTGGAGCGCCTTGACCCCTTCGGCAATCGATCTGATGACGACCCAAGAGGGGCCCGTACCAGACAGACCTTGGTCGTCGATATAGACGTCGAGGTCCAGACCGGGTTGGATTGGCAAGGAATCGCGCCCGTCCTGACGGAACAATCTGATGAACGCAGTGGCCGTCGGACAGCCAGCGATGGCGCCTCGAAGACAAAAGTATGGGACCTTCCAGCCATCCTCCTAAGCAAAGGCAGCGACCGCATCTGCATGCAAAGATGCACAGCCTGGCGATGGCCAGAGGGAACCCGTGCTTCTCACGCATATGCCTGAGCTCTTCGAGACAAATGGCCACGTGGAACTTGCGAAGGTCAAAGAGCGCGCTACATGATGACTCCCCCTTGGCCAACCCAGCCTCGGCAGTGACCGCCTGTCTCCAGACCGCGTCTGCCGCTCCGCGAAACTGGCTAGCGGCCCAGTGCCTTCGGGGGCGCTGTTGTTCCCAGTTTAAGGCGAAGGGCCGCCGACAGCGGCCCCAAACCCTGAGCCAAGAACAGAACGCCCCAAACGGTCTGTAGCCGCCAGTCGGCTTCGGGGGGGGGGGGGCCAAAGCAACAGCTGACATCTGCGGCGGCAGGCGGCCTTCAAACTCGATCATCGGGAATGCGGCGCTCAAGCACTCAAGCGCAGCATCCGATAGCATCGAGAAATGCTTACAATGAAACCCGCCCACCGCAACCGCCGAGGCTTCCCTGTGCGATTTGGAAATCTCACGGGCCCCACTGGCAGACGAACGGGGGAGAAGGTCGCACAATATTCCATCGAACTGGGCCCCCCCTGCCCTCACCCCATACACAGCTGAAACGAACTCCTGCCGCCTCAGGCGGCGACAACGAGTCGCTGACCACGCATCCTGCAGCGGAGAGGGTGCGGACGGCACCCATGGCGTAGGATCCTCAACGAACTGGTGGACTCCTAGCTCCCTTATCCACCCAACTTGCAGCCGAGCTGACCAGTCTGCGCGGCTCTGCGCAGAATACTTGGCATCAGCAGCCTGAACAGCTTCATGCACCTGAGTGCACAGATCAGCGAGTGGCTCGATATCCCCATCTGACGCTAAAGCGGCGGAGACCTCCTCCTGAGCCACGCGACCGAAGAGCAGCTCGCCGCGCGCCTTCGCAGCCGGGATGTCGGGCGGGGGCTCGACCAGCAAGTCGCCCAACCTCGTGGCAGCGGCGCGTGCGCCTCCACGGCGAGAATGTATAAAAACGCGAAGCTGTTGCCCTAACCATCTGATGGCTCGGCGAGCAGGACGCCGCGCTTCCCCGTCTTTAGCCAGGAGTGGGCTTCCACGCAAGCTGGGGGCCGAGGCCTCGGGCGCCGAGCTTAGGGTGGGCAACTCCGACAAGGGCGATGAGGTAGCGCTCGGCGCGGTCAGCCCAGCGGCGAGAAAGCGGCCCCAACAGCCTCTTAGCCCCATCCAAGTCCCCTTCAAGACATTGCTCCGCCGAAGCAGCGAGGGCGATCCCTCCATCCCAACAGCTGTCCTGGGGAGAGGGACCGAACGCATGCCTACAAGGCAGGGGGGGGGGGGGGCTGAAGGTGGGCGCCTGGAGGGCGGCCGGCCGGGGATGGAACGCTCACTGGAAAGGGCGACGGGGCGAGAGCTCCGTGTCCAATCGCGCCTCGATTGATTTGATGCCTTTGGCCAAACCTCCTCAACGCACGAAATAATCGAACGTGGTGGGGCGGCCAGCGGGGCAACGAGTGGCAGCCGCAGGAAAAATGAGGCTGCCATTCAGTTCAGAGACGAAAGAAGACGACTCGAGCTCGGCTGGCTCAAACTGACATCGGCCCCGAGCACCCGCGGCTGGCCGAGCGCCGACAGCTGCGCGCCTAACTTGGCAAGCAGGCCGACATTGGAATCGCTGAGGCCTTCTGAGTGGCGAAGGGAAGCGGACGCGACAACAACGGGGGGGGGCAGGGAGGTGGACCGAGCTAGCGATGCATCGCCCAGGCGTCGTGATGGCACCATCGATGGTCAGGCAACCCATCCAGGAACGCACGAATATGGCAATCCCCCCACTGGAATCCTGAGCCTGAGTGGGGACGGCTGAGGCCCAGGCCGACTTCCATCCTCTGCGGATGCACCAAGCACTGGCCTACTCGATGTTCTCCTTGAAACCCAGACGGTGCTCTTGAATGAGCACAAAGTGGGCAGAGCAATCTTCCAACAGACCCTGCAACGTGCCCCATGAGTTGGCCTTGATGGTACGGATCTTGAGGGACACCAGGTTATCAGCTGAGAGGCCATCCAAAGAGTGTTCGCTGCCAACGAGAGGGGCTGTCAGCGGAAGGCTCACGCTGCTGGCCTTGTATAGCGACGCGTTCAAGCTGGCAGAGCTCCGCGCGCAGCTGCGCGCTCCCGAGAGAAAAGACTCGCACTCGGGCACTCCTAAGACCTTATTTTCATCAAGCTCGCTAGGCTTAACGTGGGTATGAGAGAAGGTCGTGGTGGGGGGACCTCCTTCCGCGTCGACCTTGCAAGATGGCTTACCGAGGGAGAGCACAGGATACAATGCCCTTGGCAAAGAGAAGTTCAGCGGAGCGTTGGCAACAGCTTCTGTTCTGGCCCCTGAGCTCCTCCAATACCTTCTCGTCGCCTTTCCCCATCAGGTCTGCCACACGGCGATGCTGAGAGATCGTGGCGCCGTGGCCGCCCAGCGGGTCCAGCACCTGCGACCACTGCGTGATGAACACAGCATGGTCCCCACCAGGACTGCTGTGAATCGCGCGCATTGCATCGGAACCCAATTCCTGCCAGCGTGGCAGGCGGTCAGGGCGAAATTGCCGCCGGGATCGGCGCACCGCTGGGAGGAGCTCTTCACTGGTTGGCCGCCCAGTCGATCTTAGCCGAGTGGCGTGCAAAGTCCTGGTCATTAGCCCCCCAGGCTGCGTCATTCCTCAGCGAACAGAGCAGCTTGGCGACGCGGGCCCAGGACGAGATGACGAGCTCTGTAGACTCAGGGCCGCTCAGCGGGCCGAATCCTAGCACCTGCCACGGGTCGGACGCATCCACGTCGTACGCGAGCTTACTCAGGATAGTCCAGAGAGTGGCCCACTCCGTCGGGAAGATTATGTCGGTCCGCCCGTCCTCAGGATTGGCGTCCCTGTGAGCGTGAATCAGCTCGAAATGTTTCAAAGACTCCGAATCGATCAACTCAGAGAGTGACTCCGGGGAGATGGGCACATTTTGCTGGGACGACGGCGCTGCGGTGGCAGCGCCCACCTGCAAGGCCGCCATGGCCTGCATGGCGCAGGAAATCTCAACCTCGATGTCCATGCCCGAGGTCCCCTCTCCATCGCATCGGCGCCGGCAGCCGGTGCGCCAGGCGCCGTGGCAGCCGGCTGGGCAGCCCGCGGGACCGCGGCCGCCTCGAGTGCCTGCGCCAGCAGGAGCACTGTCCCGCCCGCCGGCGCGGCGCCAGCTGCGCCAGAGGGAGCAGCTGCGCCGGCTGCGACTGCAGCATGCGCGGCGCAGAGGGGGACCCCTGGAAGAGCTGGGGCGTCCATGCCTGCCTCGAAGCATCTGGCGTAGCGTCGGGCCATGGCGGCAGCACTGGCACAGGGTGAGGGAGGGCGGGAGGAGCGGAAGGATGGCGAGCGAAGCGCGCCAGGGACGGCGCCGCCTTTTTGCTGTCGTAGAGCCGAGGGCTTGAGCCCCTTGAGCCATATTGAGACCCTTGAGGGCTTGAGCCCCTTGAGCCAAAATGGCTATACATGTACATATGTATATACACATATATACATATATGTATATACGAGCTGCACACACATGTATACATATACACATGTGTATACATACACATATATACACATATCTACACACGCATACGTACATACATACGCACACAATGTATATCCAACGTTCTGCTTACAAGTCATTCGTTGAATAGATCGTGGCCACGCGGAGCGTACGCGTTTGACCACGGGGCCCCCTGTTGTTTACCCATCGGCCCTCGTCGGTCTCCAGCGGCCTGTGGCGGTCTTGAACAGTCTCCAGTGGTTCAAGGCGGTCTTCCGGGGAAAAGATGGGCGACTACCTCATATGATCGAAAACGGAAGGTACGATCCCTGGGGCAGAGGCGCTCGGCGGTGTATGGTAGAACGGCCCAGTTCTGGGGTAGAGCAGCTCAATTGTTGGAAAGGGCGGCTCGGCTCGAGGACAGATGTCTCAGAATACCATCATTGATGTTACTGGCTCTATGAGTCGATCGCATCACGGATAATATATATACTTCCGTACGACGTCGAGGAGACTATCCTCTAGCCGCCTCGGCCGACAAGGCAGCGATGGGGGGCGGGGCTTTTCGCACGTAGCTTGGTTGATAGCATGTATGATTTGGCCAGGAATGCGACTTACTCGCCAGTGCATGTTCTGTTTGACATTGTTTGCCAGTGATGAAGCGTTCATCACGCACCGTCGACCAGGCCCTGGCTGACGATGAAGTCAATCTCGCGGTGCATGTACACAATGCGCATGACCACGGGTGCTACCGTGAGCGATTCTGGGCTTTGGAGGAGCTTGGGCGATCGTCAGGAAGCATCCTGCGGTCACGTCGGAAGCGGTATGCAATCATTACTGGCGCAGTTGAAAATCAAATACAGCAATAAACCGAAACCGATCGAGGGCATCCTTGAAGGGGGCCGACAGCGACGAATGACCTCAGGAGACGTTCCCTCAGGAACTCTTTTTCCTCATGGTAACCCCGACTAACCGGCCCCCAAACCTCTCTTGGAGTGCGTTTTGTCAAAACTTTCGCGGGGAAGGGTGGCCGCGGCGACGAAAATGACATACAAAAACCTCGATCTTCGAACCTCGAAGCCCGATGCATTTGCGTCAGACCCGTTCCCCTGAGGACCCCTCTCATGCCGAGAGAGTGTCTTGGCCCAGGAGAGGCTCGAAATGTGCGCTAAGCCGTCTGGTCGGCCAAGACACTCGTGTGTGGACGCCTCAGCGTCCGAAGATGTGGGACGCTGGAGTGCCTGTACACCGAAGTCCTTCGCCGAGCGCCTTGACTCTTGGCCGACCAAACTCAGCCCCCCAAGCTCCCAGCCACTTCCCGTGGCCCGCGTCTCCCGTCCCAGATCGTGTTCTGGTGGCCCTGGAGCCCGAAAACGGCCCGCGGAGGCCGAAGACAGCCAAGAACCTTCGCCTTGATGTTCTCGGGGACGATGTCGGAGGCCTGGGAGTGGGCTCCCTCCTCCTGGACGCGTCGGCGCGCCTGGACAGAAACGGGTCCTGCAGTCGAGCTTGATTGGAGAGGACACGCGAGAGGACACAAGACCCCTCCAAGGGCCACGTTGCCCCAGGAATGCAGCGGCACAAGGGCGCAATGGATTTGCACAAAGGTCGACCTGCTAACCAAACTCGACTGTAGACCCTGGGGCTCTCCTCTGAGGCTCCCGAGGAGCCCGAGAGAAGGCGAAGAATCACAAGGACCCCCTCCCTCCAGGAGCCCATGGTTACATGTCGAGCCCCTCCGACGGCCGCGAGCGAGGGGGGAAGAGGCGGGGGCGGGGGGGGGGCGTCCCTGGGCGACGAGTCGCCGGCCAGGGGCGGCGACACGAAAGCCTCCAAAATGGACAGCGTTTCCTTACTTTTCGTGATAGCCCCCCCCCCCAAACACCCCCTGGTAACGTCACGTTTCGCGCCGGGGCCGTCTGCGAATGCGTAGGACTAGCCACAGACGGCTCGGATATCAGATACCTTCAGGGATCTGCTACGGCAGGGCGCGCATACCTATCGGGATCTGCTACTGCAGAGCGTCTCCCTTCTCATTATCCTCCTTTTCCTCCTCCTCCTCCTCCTCCTCCTCCTCTTCGTCCTGTCGTCCTCGTCGTCGTAGCGTTCCTCCTCTCGTCGTTCTCGTCTTCTGTATTGGGTTGCAAGGTGCTTCACGCACGGACAAAAGAAGGGGGGTGGGAGTTGGGAGGAGCGAGGGGGCGAGGCAGGCAAGGCCAGGCCGAAACGACCTGTTTGCTTCCACTTATTTTTACGATTCGTGCTCATCCATCCCTCCTCCAAACTCCCTCCCCCCCTTGGTCTGCCTTTGCGTGAAACACCTTGCAATACGATGAAGAAGACGAGGAAGACGCGAGGAGGAACGCTACGACGACGACGACAACGACGCCGACGACGCCGACGACGACGACGACGCCGACGACGACAACGACGACGATCATTTTAAGACTGTTCGCTCTTACTGGTACGCGTGACTTGCATTCCGTATAGGTACCCCAACCCTCGATACCCGCACACTTCGTCTTCGATTGCACCCCCTTTCGGGGGGAATATCTTCCTTGTCGGCCACTGACTGAAGTGCGAAGAATTCTCGAGCGAGAGCGCCGCTCCTGAATTCGGAGGCCTCTCTGGCCAGGGGCTCTCGGAATACATATGGACAAATATCGAACGGGAGCCCTTGTCGCCGTGTCCAGGCCTCCATCAACTTGCCTGAAAAGTCTCGAGCGAGATCGCCGTTCCTGAGGTCGGGGGCCTTCTTGGCCAGGGGCTCTCGGAGCAAATCGTGAGGAAGCATCGAGCAGGAATCCTTGTCGTCGTGACTGGGCCTCCGCCAATTGAATTGCGAGGAAGTCTCTAGCGAGAGCGCCGTTCCTGAGTTCGGGGGCCTCTCTGGCCAGGGTGTCTGGGGGTAAATTGTGAGGAAATATCGAGCGGGAGCCGTTGTTGTCGTAGCTGGGCCTCCAGGGACTCACATTTAGGCTCAAGCCAACGCTCGAGCGGGAGCCTCGCTTTCAGAGAAAATGTAGCCTGCGTCGAGGCGAGAGCGCGCGGAACCGTTTCCGGAGATCTGCAATAATTATTCTTTAGAAATGAGTATTCGACGCCGACGACGACGCCGCCGAGGACGACGAGGAGGGTGACGAGAAGGACTTGGAGGAGACGGAGAAGGGAAGCGTTCTGCCGTAGCAGATCCCTATGGGTATGCGCGCTTTGCCGTAGCAGATCCTTATAGGCATCTGCTATCCAAGCCGTCGTTGGCTGTTCCTTAGCATTGCCAGACCGCGCCGGCGCCCCCCGACCCCACCCCCCGCAATGCCCGCTATCGCTCGGGAATGAAAAACGCTCTCGTAAGGGCTCGGCCTCCAAAGTCCGAAATCCTCTGGTCTGGACTCGGCCGCCCAGCGCAGGAGGATCGAAGGGCTCCAAAAGGAGGACTCGGCCTTCATTCCTGAGGTATTCGTTCCCTCCGCTCTAGACGCTTTCTGAATTTCTCCAGGACGGAAGAAACAAAAACCTTCAGAGTGGAAGCCGGTCCTCCATTCTGAAGGTGTTTGATCCAGTGGAGGGCGTCAGTGGGGCGGCGCCCACTCGGGCTTGGCGCGCAGGCGTCAGGCCTCCTTCATCTCGAACTCGCTGAAGTCGGTGCCCTGCTGAAGAGACCAAAAGGAGTCACACTACCTCCTCGTCCTCCGAGCCTCGCCCACGAATAGGTTCCCCGACCAAGGTCTAAGGAACAACCCCAACACCAGGGGCGTTCCTGAACTCAAAGTGGTCATTGTTGTTCAGCGTCTTGGCTGTACCTCCTCCTCCTCCGCATACTCCTCTTGTCTTAGGCATGCTTTCAGGTTCGTTAAAGCTCGTAGCGTCTTCCTCCTCTTCCTATTTCTCCTCCTCCTCCTCCCGCGAGCCCCCAAATTGGCACGACGGAAACGGTTCCTGGAGGAAAGGGCTCCTGTATTTTCTTCCACGTTGTCGGAGCCCTGGAAGCACTCGAAGGGCCCCAAGCTCTGCAAAGAGCAACTCAGGATGAGCAGTTGGTCCTGGGGAGAACCCCAGGAGCCTCGGGCAAGTGTACCTTTAGGCCCGCCGAGGCAACCAGACGACCAGGCCTCCGCCTTTCTGCACCATCCAAACGAAACTGATTATCCATGTTTGGCGTCTGGGGGCCGTGTTCGGGCGTCGGGGACGAAACAACTGCCCGCCAGAGGGGGTTGAGAGCTCGGGGGACCGCGTATTGAGATTGTCCAACGCGGGAACTTACACGTGCATATATGTCATAGCTCGTTCTTCTCTAAACGTCTGAGTGTAAGTAAATGTGGGCGTGAGCGAGTCAGACTACGAGTAGCTGAATATGATTGGCCCTGGGCGGGATTGAGCCTGAGCACAAGTGGCTGGCAATGAGCGAGGATGACGATGAACAAATCTGAGTATGAGCGGGAACTGAAGATGGATGAGTCTGGGAGAGAGTGAGTGGCAGTGAAAGTGGATTTGAAAATGAGCGGCTGGTATGAAGCGTGTCTGTATGATTGGGAATGCTTACGAGCGGGGAAGGGTTACAATGAATATGACTGCCACTGCGTCTGCGTATGCGGGCCTGTAAATTGGTGTGGGTGCGAGTGAGCCTGAGCATGTGCGACTGAAGATGAGCGAGTCTGGGCTTGAATGTGCATGGATCGGAGTATGAGTAAGTCTGGGAATGAGTGCATTGATCTTGGGGGCAGGGGAGGTCTCGACAATCTGGGCGCGAATGAGCTCTTCTCAGACACCCTGGCAGCTCTCCCGTGGGAGGCTGAGGTACGATGCCTGCTACGTCGCGGTGACTATCGGGGTCTGACGAGGAACACGTCCACCTCCGTGTTGGGCGTTCTACTCCACAGCTTCCGACAATCCAGGCGTGCAAGGGTCCGTGCACTACCCTCTGGTGCCTCCTCCGTGGGGGCCCAACAGCCACGCGTGCTACATCGCGATGATCAAACGGTTCTGGAATAAGAGACGAGCGATAGAGCGAGCAAGCGAGGCACCGGTGCAGGCTCATGCGGCGAAGCGCGCGTGCCTGTTCCCGTTTGGGCAAGGCGCGTGAGGCCGCAGCCCAGAGAAACCCTGCAGAACTCCACAAGAACAATTCTACCTGTCAGATTCCACCAACCTGAACGCAAACGGGCCCGTCGAACATCCCCTGGCGGCTCCTCCTTGGGAGTCCCAAGTGCCATGCCAGTTACATCGCGATGGTGACGGAGTTCTGCGAAAAGATGCGTCTGGCTCCCACAGTGTTCGACTCCGGTATCCTGATATGTGCATTCGTTTGCACTGCACGTGCGCACACAATCATATATACAAACACACACATGCATACATACACGAGTACCTGCATGCATGCACGTTATACTACAGACGTATACCCATGCTTACTTACGTATCTCGCATACAGATATGCATGCATGCATGCATGCATACATACAGGCAGACAGACAGACATGCATACAGACATCCCTATATATAAACCCATACATACATGCAGACAGACATGCATAAACACATGCATACATACAAACATGCATGCTAACATACACACATACAAACATACACACATGCACATACATACATACCTACTTACATACATGCAGGCAGACGTCGAAACACACACACATACATGCATGCATACAAACTTACATACAGGGAGACAGACAGACAGACACACTGACATCCATCCATCCCACACATCCATACTCACGCATGCATACACACATACAGACATACATACATGCATGCACATAGGCATACATACATACACACATGTATGCATACGTTCACTCATACATGCGCACAAATACATACAGACATACTCACTTACATGCTTACATTTATGCACATAAATGTGTATATATATGTATATCTACAGACATGCATATAAACATCTGCATATTCGTGTACCTATAAAGATACACGAATATGAACATATGCATATGTAAGCACATATGCATACACATATGCATGGGCATGTACATTTGTCTGCACATATACAAATACATATACATATACATATACATATACATCTACATATACATATACATATACGTCTATACTGGAACCATCGCGTGCGCTTCGCGCGCGCTCAGGATCTAGCAGGCCCCACGCCTTGACGAGCTCACTGCTCCACTAAAGTAGTGGACCACAGAAGGCTTCAACGGGACATGAAGAAGTGTCCATAACGCTAAACGCATCATGGGCAATGAGAACGCCATGCGTGTCAATCCGTATTCCTGAAAGTTTTCGGAGAAGATGGTTGCGTAGGGGGGCGGAGGCCTGATGAATCGGGTTCCCAGAATGTCTTGTGGAAACATGGTTTTGGGGGGCGTCTTGGGGAGCCTGTTGGGGCGTGCCGTCGTCGTCGTCGTCGTCGTCGTCGTCGTCGTCGTCGTCGTGATGTCGTCGTCGCCTCTTGGGGCGCGCCGTCGTCGTCGTCGTCGTCGTCGTCGTCGTCGTCGTCGTCGTCGTCGTCGTCGTCGTCGTCGTCGTCGTCGTCGTCGTCGTCTTCGTCGTCGTCGTCGTGATGTCGTCGTCGCCTCTTGGGGCGCGCCGTCGTCGTCGTCGTCGTCGTCGTCGTCGTCGTCGTCGTCGTCGTCGGATGGACGCCTCCCAAGATCCGTCCAGCGCTTCTGGACCTCCTCTAGAGGACCTCTTGGCCCATATGTAGGACCAGCTGAAGCCGATCACTAAATCACAGACTCGGGCCCCAGCGTCCAGAGAAGCCAGAATACGTCCCGGGTGTTACCATACGGTTCAAAATGGCCCTTGGGGCAACTTTGCGCGAAACGATCCGAAGAGGGCCGCGAGAAGGCGATCAGTCATGTTCCCAATGAATTTCCCAGAGAGCTCTCCGGTAGCGTGATGCTACTTTAGAGCCTCCGGAGACTCGGGCCCATGATGATGAATCATGTCCCCGAAAGGCTTTCTGGGACATGATTTGTTGGGGTGTTTTGGGGGGCCTCTTGGGCGTTCCCTTGGGGCCCCTTGGGGGCATCTTGGGGCTTCCTGGGGGCCTCATGGGAGCCTCACGGAACTCCTTGGAGGCCTCTTGGTGGCCTCCAGGGGGCCTTCTGGGGGCCTCTGGGGCCTTAGGCCTCGAAATATCGGTTCGTGGTCACCCTCTGGGCCCTCTCCTGGGGCGCTCTTGGGGCACACGTGGGTTGTCTGGGGAGCCTCCTCGGCCGTCTTGGGCCCCTCTTCGGGGTCTCGTGGGCCGTCTTGCAGCGATCTGAAGGGCCTCCGAGGCCGTGAGGGAGCGCTGGGAAGCGGGAGAAGCGAGAAGGCCAAAATACTTCGAAAGGTCTCGGAATATGGACGACTTGTCTCTCAGGGCCCCCTTGGGAAGCCTCTTGATGCCGCCCTGGAGCGCGTTGGAGTCCTCGTCGGCCGTCTTGACGGCATCTTGGGCGTTTTCGGGGCCTCTCGGGGCCGTCTTGGGCCCTCTGAGGACCGCCTTAGCCTGTCGTGGCCCGTTTCGGAGCGGGCCCCGGCCGTCTCGGGAGCTCTGGGACACCCCCCAAGAAACCAAGGCGGCGCCCGTGGAGGTTAGGTGCAGGCACTGGCCCGCCGCCCCCCCTGGCCGACTCCGACATACACCCACACACACATATATATATATATGTGTATATGTGTATATATATACATACACACACCTATATACATATTTACACACGCACATATGTGGATATATACATATATATACACATATATATGTGTGTTTCTGCATAAACACACATACGTACTTGTAAACATACATCAATCCACCCATCCATCCATACATGCATACATACGTACACACGTTCATGTATACAAGCATACATAGACACATGCATACAATCATAGACACACATAGACATTCATGCATGCATGCGCACGCACACAAATACATATATATATATACAGATATGTGTACATGTACTGAGGTAGAGGAGGAGGAGGAGGAGGAGGAGGAAGAGGAGGAGGAGGAGGAGAGGGAGGAGGGGGGGAGGGAGGTCGAAGCCCGTCGGGAAAACCCTCCACCTGAAACAGACCTGAGCCCAAAGTGGCTCGGTGCACGCGGACAGCGTCACGGCCGTCGCCGTGGCCATCGTCGTCGTTCGCCGATCGGCAGCGTCAACTGCTGTCATCGTCTTCGATCGTCTTCGATCGTCGTCGTCGTCGTCGGTCGTCGCCGTCGACGACCGTCGTCGTCATCGTCAATCACCGTCGCCGATCACCGTCGCCGATTGTCGATCGGCCCCGAGCCCTCCCCCCCCCTCCTCCTCCCCCCCTCTTCCTCCTCCTCCTCCTCCTCCTCCTCCTCCTCCTCCTCCTCCTCGCCTCCTCCTCCTCCTCCTCCTCTTCCTCCTCCTCCTCCTCCTCCTCCTCTTCCTCTTCCTTCTCCTCCCGCTGCTCCTCCTCCTCCTCCTCCTCCTCCTCCTCGTCCTCCACTGGGAATCATGTTCCTGGAGAGGCTTCCGGGGACAGGATTTCGAACGATGAGGAAAAGACTGAGCCCAGGGTGGCTCTGCGCACGCGGAGAGCGTCGCCGACGTCGGAGCGGCTGTCGTCGTCGTCGCCGTCGATCGTCGATCGGCGGCGTCGACTGTTGTCGTCGATCGTCGTCGTCGTCGTCGGTCGTCGACCGTCGTCGTCGCCGATCGTCGATCGCCCTCGAGCCTCCTCCTCTCCCCCCTCCTCCCATCCACTCATCCTCCCCGCCTCCTCCTCCTTCTCCTCTTCTTCCTCCTCCTCCTCCTCCTCCTCCTCCTCCTCCTCCCCTCTCCTCCTTCGCCCTCTCCGTCTCCTCCGCGCGGAAGATATCCAACAACATCTCTCGCAAATCAACGAAATGCGGTCCTCCAGGAAATTTCCTTTTAGGGCCCTTTTGGGGCCGTCCTGGGGCCTTCTCGGGAGCCCTGGGAACCTGGAAATCATGTTCTCGGAGAGGCTTCCGGGAACATGATTTCGAACGAGGCCCTGCTATGCCTCCTTGAAGCCGGCTTGGGGGCCTCCTGGGCTGGCTTTGGGGCCTCTTGGGCCGTCTGGGGGGTTCCGTGAGCCCCACGGGACGACCCTTTTGGGGCGTCCGGGGCTCTCGTGGGCCTTTCTTGGGCTGTCATGGGGCTGAGTGCGAGGAGGAGGGGGAGGAGGAGGAGGAGGAGGAGGAGGAGGAGGAGGAGGAGGAGCGGACCGTAGAGAGCAGGTTCAAAACGTCCGTAGCCATTTTGGCTCAAGTCCGGAGGCATTGCTCAAGGGACTCTGAGTTTGTGGCGTGGGGGATTCGCGGCCCCGTCTGTTCTACCTGGCGTTTGCCCGCCAGGACCATACTCACTATTACGTCCTGTGTACGGAACCTTGTTTCTCCTCCCAGCATTGTCCTTCGATGGTTCCAGCGCCCGCTGCTTTCTCGTATGCGCCGTGGGTGCGTTCTGATGAGTGGACTATTGTGCAAGGAGGTCGTAAGGGGAAGAAGATGCAAGGCCAGGGCGTCGTTTGCTCAGGCTGCGGTTGCAAGAAGAATGCTCCTGACGACTCTCATTGCTACCATTGCAGTGCTCTGTTGCCTCGCCTCGCTGTTGGTCATCCGCCTGTTGCTCAAGGGTCCTGGGCACGCCCTGCATCGCCCCCAGGTTCGTTCTTCCACCACGGCCCGCTCATGGGGGGCAAAGGTGGAGGTTTCTCAGGCGGCGGCATTGGCGGCAAGGGGGGCAAAGGCGGTGGAGGCAAGGGCTGGGGTCTTGGCGGCTGGGCTGGTTCATGGGCAGGCGGAGCACCTCAGCACGGTCCTGGCGGGGCAGGCCAGTCGTCGCCCTTGCCTGTGGGAGCTGTGCCCAACCTGTCCAAGGAGGAGGCGTCGGAGTTGGCTCGTCTTTGTGAGAAGGCAGGTGACAAGGTCGGTGCCAACAAGTATTCTTCCTTTGCGAAGTCGCTCGCGGCGTCTGAGGAACGTGCTAAGCAGCCTGTCTCGGCTCATCAGGCTGCCCAGCAGCACCATTCGCTCGTTCGCCGTCTTGAGAAGCAGCTGGAGGGCGATCTGGCGAGGCTTCTCCGCATGCAGTCTGAGGTTCAAGAGCAGAACGAGAAGGTCAAGCGTGTGCGAGGCGAGTTGCAGGAAGCCGACAGGGTGTACAAGGAAGCGGTCCAGAAGCTGGCGGCAGATTCGAAGGTCGTGCCCAATGTTGAGAAGGCCAAGCTCAAGCTCGAGGATTTGCTGTCTGGCTCTGTGGACATCGGCTCCATCATCAGCTGTGACATCCTCGAGGACTTCGGGGACGATGACGAGCTCGAGTTGTCGGCTGAGGATCGCGAGGAGATGCAGAAGCGCACAGCGCTTCTGTCCCAGGGCATTGCGGACATGGCCAAGACGCTGTTCCAGAAGGCAGTGGGCCAGGCCAAGTCCGCCCAGGCTGCACATCAAGCGCATAAGGCTCGTGTTGCTGGCAAGCGTCGCAGGCGTGAAGATGGACTTCATGAAGCTGGCGGGGGTGTCGGCAGTGCTGAGGCCACTGCAGCAGCTGCTCCGAGTGGAGAAGTTGATCCCCCCACGTCGGTGGAGTGCAGCCAGCAGGTGCCAGGCGAGGTGCCGCCAGCTGACATTCGTGCACGTGCAGATGCTGCTCTTCATGTCAGTGAGTCAGGTGGCGCCTCCCCCTCGTCTTGAGGGGGGGATCTTTCTTGCGTTCGTGATTTGTGTGTAGATGGAATTCGGTCCGTGTTTGACTTTTTTGCCTCTCGAACCTCGGTCATAGGTTTGAAATCCAGAGTTTCTGGCATCAGGCTGTTTAAGAGGTTCCAGTTTGTCTTCCGAGCCGCCACTCCCGAGGCTAATTCATGGGTTGCGCCATTGGTCCCTTCCGAAGTCCAACGTGCCCCTGGACCCAAGCCCCTGGAGCCCCCGAGGCCCGTTCCTTTGCCTGTTCCCTCTGGGTCCTCAGATTTCCAGCTGGAGATAGCCACCGTCAACGGTAACTCTTGGGGCACGTTCTACAAGTTTCTGGAGTCCACCTCGGCTTACGTTGTCATTGGCCAAGAGCTCCGCCTCAGAGCCTCTGACATTGACCAGAAGTCGGACATTTGCAAACATGCTGGATTCAAGACTGTTTGGGCGCCTGGGGTGCTCGGCGATGGAGGTGGTGCTTCTTCTGGAGTAGTTGTGGCGGCTCGTGACGGACTCGGATGCCATGAAGCTTCTGAAGTGATTCTTGCTGAAGGACGAGCGGTTGCTGCTATGGTTCACGTTCCTGGTTGTGCTCCGTTCGCCATCGTGTCGGTCTACCTGGTTCACTCCCAAGGACTGTCGGAAGCCAACATGGAAATCCTTCGGTCTGTCGGCGTCTTTCTTGAGTCCCAGGGTTGTGACTTCGTTGTGGCTGGCGATTTTATTTTTTCTCCTGGGGTCCTGTTTGAAACCAACTTTGCGGAGCTTCTAAAGGGGGTCATTGTGTCTGCTGAAGGGCACGCCCACTTCCCCTCTGGAGGGGGTATGCCTGACACCTTCGATTTTTTCGTTCTCTCTGAAGCCTTGGGGCGGTGCTTGCAGGAAGTTAGAGTGGTCATGGAGTCGGTAATTTCCCCGCATAAGCCTGTGACCATCAAATTTCACCCGTCCCTCGGCTCTCTGAAAGCTCCCGCGTTCCGCCGCCCCCCCGACTTGCCCACGTCTGCGCCTGTGGGGCCTCAGCCGTGTCCTGGGGATTGGTCTGAGGCTCTAGCCAAGGCCGAAGCTGCGCGCAGGGCTGCTCTGTCGGGAGATCTGCAGAAAGCCAGGGACCTTCTCTCGCCTGGATATCGCTTGTGGGCCAACGCGGCCGAGTCTGACTTGGCCAAGGTTTTGGGGGTTGAGCTTCCCGCCCTCGGCATGAGGGGTAAACGCCCCAAACTTGTGTGGAAATCGGTCATTAAACCCGCTGGCAAAGTCAAGGATCCCAGCCTTAGGTCCATCACGTGGTTGGCTGCTCAACTTCGAGCGCTCAGGAGCTACCTCATGTGTGATGGTGCGGTTCTTCCACCTGCTGGTCGAGGCGCGGCTCTCGACCTTGTATCAGTGCCAGTCGAGGTAGCTGTGCAGGACGACTCCGACTGGCACCAGGTCTTTCAGGCTAGTGCTGGCTTAGCTGCCCGCAGCCTGCATCTCTCTCGTCCACGCGTTTCTTCCCAGCGCGGCTTCGATTTTCGGTCTGGACAACCTCCTAGCCAAGGTGGCTCAGGGGGATCGCTCTCGTGTGAGTTGTCTGGTCAGTCGGGTGACGATGCCGGCCTCTGCGATCCTGTTGGCCTGGAGCCTAGTGCCATTGTTGGCTCTCTGCGCGCGGATCTCGAAGCCTTGCTCGACTCGGTCGATCAGGCATGTTTGAAGGCTAAGGTCGCGGCTGCTGCTAGGTCTAAGGCGTCTTGGCAGGAATGGGTTCGAGAAGGATTGGATAAGGGCAGTCGAAATGCTCAGCGTGCCATTCGAGACCCTGAGCCCTGGAACCCCACGACCACGCTCACGTCTGGGGGCATCATTGTTGCCGACCCCATGGCCCTCTTGAAGGCCGAGGCCGACAAGTTTGCGTCTATTTGGGGGGAAGGTGACGGGATAGGCTTTGATGACTCGTTTCTCGAACCCCTGCCTGTCCTTCAGCCTTCTGAGCTGCGGACCTTTTCTCAGAAGTATCGGCTGTCCAGCGCTGTGAGTGTTGATGGTTTTCATTGCCGTCATTTCTCGCTTCTCTGTGATCAGGCCCTTCACTGCCTCGCCCTCTGGTTTTGTGTCATGGAGGCCACTGGCTCCCTGCCGCAGCAGATTTCTTGGGTTCTCTTGGCCCTTTTAGGCAAGCCCACTGGGGGCTTTCGGCCCATCGGGGTCTTTCAATATTGGCACCGCCTCTGGGGGCGGGCCCGTCGGTCGTTTGCGCAGCGCTGGGAAGTTAACCATCCTAGGGACTTCTGGGCGGCGGGGGCCAACAGGGGCGCCTCTGACGTGGTTTGGCGGCAAGCCTTTAAGGCCGAGGCGGGACTCAGCCGTGGTGAAATGTCGGCCTCCATTTTCTGGGACCTTCGGAAGTATTATGAGCACATCGACCTTCGTTTGCTCTTTGCCAGATGCCGTCACGCTCGCAAGGGCGATCCCTTGCGGTGCTCAGCCTGCTCGAGGGAGACCCGTGCTGGCGAGCGAGTGTGGCGCCGATAATCAGATGATCGAAAGAAATCTGGCTTTGTCACACTCGTGCTTTCCCGTGGTGTTTGTCTTGGGCGGCTATGCGAGAGGGCTGGATGCAGACCTTCAGCCACGACGTTCACTCGTGGTCCAAGGTTCGCGGGCCGCTCTCGGCTCTCCGCATGTGTATCTACCGTCTGGGGTGGGATATGCCTGATTTTACCACCCCCATGGACGACTTTGGTAGGGACATTTCGCTGACGCTTTCCCCCCCCCGTCTTGTCAAGGTCTTGTGTCGTGACGCGGTGCTCAGGAACCTTGAGCGGGATTCTGGAGACAAGTACGGGGTGGGGTATCGGCTCTGTTGGGATGTTGGCAAGCAGCAGCTCTCGTCGTCCAAGATCCCTGCCAAGGCCAAGGGTGTCATGAGAGCTCAAGCTTGTCGAGCGTTTTGGACAGGAGCAGATGCTGAGGCGGCTGGATACGTCGAGGTGTCCAGTCTCTGCCCTTTGTGTGGTGTAGCGAAGGACACCCTGCATCATCGTTTTTTTTGCTGCTCGGCGGTCGTCGAGATGCGCAAGGAAGTACTTCCCGACTGGCTTGTGGATGCCGCCTGTGATACATCGGACCCTGAATATGAGGAAGAGTTGTTTCTGTATGGGGCGTTCCGTCACCCAGGAGATGTTGCCCCAAAACCGCTGTGTGATGGTGGTGTCTCTCTTGTGTGGCACGTCGAGGACCTCCCACCTCCTCCTCCCGCGTGCGGTGCTGACAGGGTGGCTCCAGGGGATAGCTTGTGGGGATATCTGTTTATGGACGGCTCTTGCCACAGACATGTGGTTAAAGAACTGTCTCGTGCGGGCTGGGCTGTCGCTATGGTGGGGAATGATGGCGAGCTCCTAGGTGTTCTGAAGGGGCCTGTGTGGGCCCCCTGGCCCCAGACTCCTCAGGCTGCCGAGTATGCTGCTTTCGCGTTCTGCGGGGCCTATGCCGATGCTCCGTCCGTGTGCTACAGTGATTGTCAGAATGTTGTGGACCACGTAGCGCTAGGTGCTGATGCGCTTAGTGGCAAAACGCAGTACACAGGTCTTGTGTTGCAAGGCAAGCACCATTTTGGTAGTCACCTGTGTGCGCTTCACAAAGTAGCGGCCCACAGGGATGTCGATGAAAGCGGCATCTCAGCCAGTGAACGTTTCAGACGACTCGGCAATCACTTTGCTGACCAGGCTGCCAAAGAGGCGGCTCGTGCGCACCCCTCCTTGACTCCGATTGAGGCTGAAGAGCTCGATAGGAAGATCAAGATTGCGCGGCTGGTCTTAAAAGCTGGGTCTGTTTTGCTTCCATTGTGGCCGCGTCTTGAATTTCGAGGCACCGCCAGGTCCAGGCCTCCCCCCGCTCCTCGACACCTTTCTCTGGTTGTTGGGCACTCGTGGGTGCAGGTTGGGCCCTTCTGGCAGTGCCGAGTTTGCCTTAAGGGCTCTCGGGCGCGGGCCCCTCCTCCTGGGAACTGTCCTGGTCACTCCAGGTTGGACCAAGGCGTGCTGCTGAGGCTGGGGCACAAGGTTGTTGCCTTCCCCTGCTCAGACTTCTCGAATTTATTTGTTTGCTTGTCGTGCAAGTTTTACAGTAGCGGCTCGCAAATTCTCAAGCTCGGCAAGGAGTGTGGTCAGCCCACAGTCACGTCAATGCGCAACTTGCGCAAGCTCAAGAAGGGCTTGCATCCTGACAAAGCTCAGGTGACGGTTGACATTGATGACTTTGTCGCTTTGCTCTAGGAGCTTGGCTCTTCGGCGCCTGTCTGAGCCCCGGACAGGTGTGTCAGTCACTGCAGGGGGCATGGGCGTTGCTGCCAAAAAGAGCAGGTTCAAAACAAAAATCCGCCGACCCTGTCGGCGTGTGTGAGGGGCTTTTCCGTTCGACTCGTCGTCTCCGTCGTCTTCGTTCTCCCCCTCCCAGGGCTCTCCTCCTCAAGCGCGCTATCCAGAGCGAAATCAAAGGACGTCGTAGTGGAGTCGAAGGGAAGCCCCTTCCCTTTGATCCCTTCCCCGCAGGGGGGGGGGGGGGGCCCGGGGCAGATACGACGCCCGCCGGGGCGCACTTTCCTCGAGCGGGCACGCACGAGATGGATGCACTTCCTCCTCCTCCTGGTCCCTCCTCTCCTCCTCTTTTCCTCCTCCTCCTCCTCCTCCTCCTCCTCCTCCTCTCCTCCTCCTCCCTCCTCCTCCTCCTCCTCCTCCTCCTCCTCCTCCTCCTCCTCCTCCACCTCCACCTCCTCCTCCTCCCGCAGTGGCGTCCCGGGAGCGGGCCCCGAGTCAAAATACCACCTCCCTAGGGCGCATTTTCCTCGAGCGGGCAGGCCCGAGATGCACTTCTTCCTCCTCCGGGGGCACGTCCCAAGTCAGAATATCACACTCCCGGGGCGCACTTTCTTCGAGCGGGCACACAAAGGATGCACTTCCTCCTCCTCCTCCTCCTCCTCCTCCTCCTCCTCCTCCTCCTCCTCCTCCTCCTCCTCCTCCTCCTCCTCCTCCTCCTCCTGCTCCTCCTCCTTCTCCTCCTCCTCCTCCTCCTCCTCATCCTCCGCTTCCTCCCCCCACTCCTAGCCCTTTCGATCAGTGTCGGCGGCACCGGCCGTCAGGCCTCTCCAATAAACAAAAAAAGAGGAGGAGGAGGAGGAGGGGGGAGGAGGAGGAGGAGGAGGAGGAGGAGGAGGAGGAGGAGGAGGAGGAGGAGGAGGAGGAGGAGGAGGAGGAGGAGGAGGGGAGGGGAGGAGGAGGAGGAGAAGGGAGGAGGGAGGAGGGAGGAGGGAAGAGGGAGGAGGGGAGGGAGGGAGGGAGGGAGGGGGGAGGGAGGAGGGAGGGAGGGAGGGAGGGAGGGAGGCCCGCAGGGGGGGCGACCCGCCGTCCTCGTCCCGACGCCTTTTCGCCCTTCCCCTCACCCACCCCTTCGCTTCCCTCCCCCAACCTCGGCGCGCCATGGCCGGACGGTGCGCTATGTGCCTCGCTACAGGCGTGGACGCCCCGGCGTTGCCTGGGACCGCCCTCTGCGCTGCGCATGCGGCGGCCCCGCTGGCGCCCGCTGACGCCGCTGGCGCCGCGCGGGCAGCGCCGCCGCCGCCGCACGCTGCGGCGCGCCGCGAGGCCAGGCCACGGGGCAGGAGGGCAGCCGCACCACTGGCAGGCTGGAAGGTGAGCGTTCAAGGACATGGTCGGCACATTACCTGCGAGCACTGCGAGCAGCGCATCGCAGTAGGCGACCTCCGGCTCCAGCCCGCCAGCAATTCGCGAGCATGCCTCCGCCACGTGAACGTCCTGCGCCGACCCCGGGACTGCGCCTGGGAAGATCTTCGAGGAGAGCAGGACCTTCCAGCCGACCTGCTGCAACTCCTCAGTGAAGCATTCGGGCGCGATAGACCAGAGGATCGCGCGGGTGGCCGGAACGGGGAGGAGGGGCATACCTTCGTGGCTGGTGACCCCTCCATCGTTGATGAGAGCATGGAGGTCGACGGGGTGGCACCAACGACCTCGCATACTTCGATTCCGTGCCTTGGTCGGAGCTTTTGGTCCCTGTGCAGACCTTGTCCGAGATCCCCAACACGATGCTCCAGGCATTCGCTTTGGTCAAGGCCAACATCATCACCGGCGTGCTGGATGCGACAGACAGCGGCGACGTGGCGAACATGGAACGGGCCTGGAAGGCGCTCTTGGCGCTGGATAGCTTTGTGTTGCGGGAAGCCCGAGCTGAAGAACCAGGGGAAGAAGCAGGCACGGGCTCTGCGGCAGTTGCTCGCCGCAAGGCTCGAGATGGTGCGTTGAGGCGCATGGGGCACCTTTCACGACGAGTGGCTCCGACGACCGGCCCTGGAAGCTGGAGACGCCCTCGGCGCCGACGAGGACCTCGAGCACACGGCGATCCGAATGCGGCAACTGTTGGAAGTGGGGGAGCTCCAACGGGCGTCTGCGCGGATCCTGGAACCCACGCCGCTGGCGCGCGGGCCCGATTTGCCTGGGCGCGTACAGAACCTCTTCCCGACCGAGGGGGCCACGGCGTTGCCCTTGCCTCCGCCGGCGCCCCTCTCGCCGTACCGCCAGGAGGCCTTCCGGGGGTCGCTGGCGATATCCCTCTCCCACACGCCGAGGCGCGTTGCTGCGAGTTTGGGGGGCTCTCGCTATGAGCATTGGCGAGCCCTTCTGCACGTGGTCGGCGGCGGCAGCAAGGTGGGGGCCTTGGCGCTGGCGGTGGCAGAGGGGCGCCTGCCATCCGCGGTGCTACAGGCGCTGGCACGAGGGCGGGTCATCCCACTGCAGAAGCCAGGCGGCGGCGTCAGGGCCGTCGTGGTGCAGAACGCCCTCTTGAATCTGCTACAGAAAGCGCTGGCGCAGCTGCTGGGGCCCGCAATCCGAGCTGCCACCGCCCCTTTCCAGTACGGTGTGGGCGCACCAGGCGGCGCGGAAACAGTGGTGCACCTCGGGGCAGCGACCCTGCAAGCGCACCCGGACTGGGGCGTGCTCAGCTTAGACTTGTCCAACGCGTTCAACGAATTGGACCGCGCTTTCCTGGCCAACGAGGTTGACCGGGTCGTGCCTGCCTGGGCGCCGATCGTCCGGCGTTTGCTGGCGGCAGACGCGGAACACTTGCTGGTGGCCGATGCCGGCACGCACGTCCCCATCCAGGTGCGGCACGGGGTGATGCACGGCGGGCCGCTCTCGCCGCTCCTATTCGCGCTGGGCATTGCCCCCGCCGTCCGCACGGTCGACGCGCACTTCGAGCCGCTCCAAGTCGAGCGGGAGATGGCCGCATACATGGATGATGTCGACGTCTTCCTGCTGCCACCTGCGATGCCGAACGTCCTCCTGGCGGCGGGGCCAGCCTTCGCCCAAGCCGGCCTGCGGCTCAACGCCACGAAAACCACCTACTGGCGACCGGAGGGCGCCGCCGACCCAAGCTTCACGGCGCTGGCGACGCAGGCGCGTGTGCCGGTGGCTAGGGTACGGCAGCCGGCCGCGTTCCGCGCCCCCTGGACGTCGGGGCCCGCGGCACGGCCGAGGCGGCGGCGGAGGTTTGGCAGGCTCTTCTGCAGCGCCGGCAGCGCGCCTGCACGCGGCTTCAGCTACTGTTGGACGCCGGGCTGGGCAGGCACCAAGGGATGTGCCTCCTTAGTGCGATCACGCCCTCGGACATCACCTTCCACCTGCGCGCGCTCCCCGCCGACAACTCCACCCTGGCGCAGCTGGACGACGCGGTGGCCGCTGCGGCGGCCGCCGTAGGACGCTCCCGTCCACTGGATCCCACCTGCCTTCGCTGGTCACGCTTACCGTTGCGTGAGGGCGGCATGCGGCTCCCAGACGCGATGCGGACGGCGCCGGCTGTACTGCTAGCCAGCACGGTGGCTGCTTTGCCGGCCGTGTCCAGGGCGACGGGGGCCTCTTCAGTCGAGGACCAGACGACGCGGACGCCCCTGCTGGCGGCGCGGCTGGAGCAGCTCGTGAAAACGCTTGCGGGGGCAGGGGTGCAGACCCACGACGACGTGCGGGCGGGGGTGACGCAGCCGCGGCGCCAGCTGCAAAGGCTCTGGGGGGAGACGCTGGCGGAAACGGCACGGGACGCGCTGCTCGACGAGCTCCCACAGGACTTGCGCGCGCTGCTCCGCTCGGCTGGCGAACCGGGCGCCGGCGCGTGGCTGCTGCCAGCAGAAGAGGGCGAGGAGTGGATGCCGGACGACGAGTTTTCGGTGGCCTTCCACTTGCGCTTGGCGCTGCCCTTGCAGTTGCCGCCGGCGTGCGCGGCCTGCACTCGAGCCGGCGTGCGGGCCGCGCAGGTGCAGCAGGACGCCCTGGGCGTCCACGCGCTGTGCTGCCCGCGGGGCCCCAGACACACGGGCCGGCACGAGCGAGTCAAGCACGCCTGGGCCCGCGTGCTCGAGGACGCGCTGGGCGCCCCGCCGCTGGTGGAGCAGGTGATCCCTGAGTGGGGCGCCGCCGATGGGCGCGAGGCGCGGCTCGACCTGAGCTTCGCTCTCCCAGGAGGCCGGACCCGCCACGCGGACGTCACCGTTGGCCACCCGAACGGCAGGGGGTCTGTCTGTGGCGAGGGCCGCGTCCGCGCGAGATGGCGGCCTCGCGCTGGCGCTGGAGCGCCAGAAGCGGACCCGCTACCCGCACCCAGAGTTGGTCCCGCTCGCCCTGGAGAGCGGCGGCCGGATGGGGCCGGCAGGGCTGGCGCTCATGCGGACGCTCCACGGGCAGCTGCCGCCGGGCGAGAAGGCCGTGGCGATACGCTGGGCATACAGGCGCGTCGCCACGGCTCTGCAGCGGGCGCAGGCCCAAACGGTCCTGCGCGCCTCTCAAGCGGCCGCGCGGGCCTAGCTCACTGGAGGGGCAGGCGCCGCGCCGGGGGCTAAGCGGTAGACGCGGCGCCGGGCAGGAGGAGGCAGGGGCGGGCGCGGCGGCGGGCAACTGCGGCGGAGGCGCGACGCCGGAGGGCGGCGGCAGGGGGGGCTCGCGGGCGGCTCCCGCCCGAGCGCGGGTTGGCCGAGTCGGGCGGCGACTCGGCTATTTCCCGCACGGGCGGCGGCGGCGGCCGCCAGTGCGCCGGCAGCGGCCTGGGCGCGCGGCGGCGCGGGGCGCTCCCGCCCGAGCGCGGGTTGGCCGAGTCAGCCGGCGACTCGGCCACGTCCCGCGCGGACGGCGGCGGCGACCGCCAGGGCGCCGGCAGCGGCCCCGCCAGGCGCGCGGCGCGCGGGCCGCGCGCGGGCGCGGCAGTGTCGGCGCGGACACGCGCGTCCGCAGGGAGGGAGGGAGGGAGGGAGGGAGGGAGGGGGTAGGAGGAGGAGGAGGAGGAGGAGGAGGAGGAGGAGGAGAGGAGGAGGAGGAGGAGGAGGAGGAGGAGGAGGGAGGGGAGGACGCCGAGCCGACCTGAACCCAAAGTGGCTCGGTGCACGCGGACAACGTCGCAGCCATCGCCGTGGCCGTCGTCGTCGGCGTCGTTTGCCGATCGGCGGCGTCAACTGTTGTCATCGTCGTCGATCGTCGTCGTCGTGGGTCGTCGCCGTGTACGGCCGCCGTCGTCATCGTCAATCACCGTCGCCGATCACCGTCGCCGATCATCGATCGCCCTCGAGCCTTCCCCCCACTCCTCCTCCCCTCCTCCTCCTCCTCCTCCTCCTCCTCCTCCTCCTCCGTCTCCTCCTCTGCCTCCTCTTCCTTCTCCTCCTCCTCCTTCGCCCTCTCCGTCTCCTCCGCGCGGAAGAAATCCAGCAACATGTCGCGCAAATCACGAATTGTGGCCCTGGCCTTTTCGAGTGTCCTCTTGGGGCCCTTTTGGGGCCGTCCTGGGGCCCTCTTGGGCGTCCTGGGACCCCGCATGTTCCTGGAGAGGCTTCCGGGAACATGATTTCGAACGGGGCCCCCTTGGGCCTCCCTGAGGCCATCTTGGGGGTCTCCTGGGCCGGCTCTGGGGCCTCTTGGGCCGTTTTGGGGGTTCCGTGAGCCCCATAGGACGACCCGTGTGGGCCGTCTTGTGCCCTCTTGGGTCTCTCTTGGGCTGTGTTGGGGCTCCTCGGGGGCGTCTGGGGCACTGTGAAGACGAAGCAAGCGAGTATGCTGTAATTGTACGTTATACTAAGGGAGTTGGCCGATTTTTGCATCTTGAAGGCCCTTGGAGCCCTCTTCGGCCATCTTCAAGCACTCTCCGGCCCTCTTGGGCCTCGCTGACACTGTCTTGTGGGCCTCCTGGGCGTCCTGGGAACCCCGAAATCATGTTCCTGGAGAGGCTTCCGGGAACATGATTTCGAACGGGGCCCTGTTGGGACTCCCTGAGGCCGTCTTGGGGGTCTCCTGGGCCAGCTTCGGGGCCTCTTGGGCCGTCTCGGGGGTTTCCGTGAGCCCCACAGGACGACCCTTTTGGGCCGTCTTGTGCCCTCTTGGGTCTCTCTTGGGCTGTGTTGGGGCTCCTCGGGGGCGTCTGGGGCATTGTGACGACGAAGCGAGCGAGTATGCTGAAAATGCTAGTTGTTCAAAGGGAATGGACCGATACATATATATATATATATATATATATATATATATATATATATATATATATGTGTGTGTCTAGGTGTATACACACATGTACATCTGTTTATATAAAGAGAGGCACATACATGCACACATGCATGCGTGTAAACATACGTACACCCATGTATACGTATATACATACACACATACATACATACCTACCCACCTACCTACCTACCTACCTACCTACCTACATACATACATACGTACATACATATATACATATATACATATATACATACAAACATACAAACATACATACATACATACACACATACATACATACATGCATTCATACATCCATCCATCCATCCATCCATCCATCCATCCATCCATCCATCCATCGATACATCCATACATCCATACATCCATACATTCCATACATCCATACATCCATACATCCATACATCCATACATCCATCCATCCATCCATCCATCCATACATACATACGTACACACATACATACATTCATGCAGACGCACACACACACATATATATATATATACATATATATATATGTGCATGATTGTATATATACATGCATGCAAACATGCATGTACGCATACATGCACACATACATACATGTATGCATACACGCCTGTACACATATAGCATTTACATATGTGTACACACGAATGCATCATCGATTTTGGCGAAGGGCCTCAAGCTGAAAAATAAACAAAGAAACGAAAGGTCCGCATGTCCTTGGCCCCCCAGAAAACCACGAGGACGGGGGGGTCACGAGGGGCTAGAGCATCCAAGGTGGGGTGGTCTCGAAGAGAAAGCCAAACTCATTGCGTTTATCCGGTGTTGGCCACATGTCGGCTTCCGGGGAAGATGCCAACTAGTACGGCCCCTTTTGATCGATCTCCTCCAAGATGGCCCCAGGGTGGCCCCAGAGGCTCCCAAGGGTGCCCCAAAACTGCACCAAGAGGTGCCCAGGAAATCCCAAGAGGCCCCTAACATGCCCCCAAGAGATCCCCAAGAGACCCCCAAGGGGCCCCAAGCGGCTCCCCAGAGGCACCCAAGACGCCCCTAGCGGCCTCGGCGAGAATGTCAAGCTCATGAATTGTCCTAGGTGCTGGTCTCATGTTGTCCTCCTGAGGGGGGGGACCCTGATTCAGGAACCCCCCTCCTTTGATCGATCTCCTCCAAGATGGCCCCCGAGGCTCCAAAGGGTGCCCTCAGACGGCCCCAAGAGGTGCCCAGGAGACCCCAAGATGCCCCAAGATGCCCCTCAGAGGCCCCCAAGAGACCCCCAAGAGACCCCAGGAGGCTTCCCAAAAGCACCCAAGACGCCCCAAGAGGCCTCGGCGAGAAGACCAGCATCACTGATTTGACCAAGGTTTTGGCCACAGCATGGCCGCCTGGGAAGAAGGGCCCTGATGTACCACGGCCCCTCCTTTGATCGATCTCCTCCTAGATGGCCGCAATATGACACCCTAGGCTCCTAAGGGTGCCCCAAGATACCGAGAGGTGCCCAGGAGGCCCTAAGAGGCCCCCAAGAGGTTCCCAAGAGACCCCCAAGAGGCCCGAAAAGGCTCCCCAGAAACACCCAAGACGCCCCGAGAGGCCCCCAGGACTGCCAAACGACACCCAAGACACTTCAAAAGGACTCCAAGAAACTCTCGGGGGAAAAAAACAACAAACAAAAAAAACGAAGACACTCCGAGAGATATCCAAGAAGCGTTTGGCATTTCTGTTCGCCCTTTTCCTCCTCCTCCTCCTCCTCCTCCTCCTCCTCCTCCTCCTCCTCCTCCTCGTCCTCGTCCTGCTCCTCCTCTTGCTCCTCCTCCACCTCCTCCTCCCCCTCTTCTGACTCCTCCTCTATATCCTCCCCCTCTTAGGGGTATGACGTCTTACCCATACGTTTATTCCTCTGCATGCTCCTCCACATCCCTGATCAGGGCAACTCGTCTGGGCATCGATTCTGGATGGGCTGGTGGAATTATTTGTTGGTCGCGGCCGCGCAGCAGAGGGCAGGCGGCGAAAGGGGGTCCGGGGCACGGGCCAGCCGAATTCGCTACTAGGCGCAACGCAAGCCGGCCGGGCCAGCACTCAGAAGCGGCAGCTGGAGAGCAGCAGCGGCAAGGGGCTGACTGGCTGAACTGCAACGCCCAGGGAAGCTCACGCATTGAGGAGACCTGTGGCAAAGTGCCATAGAATTGCGAACTGAACGCCGCGGCGTCGGTCCACCACGGTGTAGGTGCCATGCCGCGTCGGAGTATGTCCTGCAAGCACGATCCGCACAAACACTGTAGCAAGTGAAGGCCAGGTGCAAAGTGGTCATGTCGCCAGACGGCGCAAAGGGCCAGGCCGCATCGTCGGCATAGACCAACCTGTTCGGCTGGGACGGGTCGAGGATGGAAACACAACGGCTGCAGGAAGGCTGGACCACTCCGCGACGCCACACGAATACCCCGTGGAAGACGCCAGTCCCGAGCAACAAATAGGGTGGACCCGGCCCGGAATGCGACTGCACCTGAGGGCCCGGCCCAGGGTCACGACGTGAACGCCGTAGAGAACCGCGTATTGCGCGGACAAAAAGCCAGACCGACGGGAATGGACATCGCCAGTGCGGCAGGAAGGGTAGACACCAGGGGACGTCAGCGCCAGGGGGCGGACACCCACATTACGAGCTGGTGGAATTATTTTTTTGGTCGGCGGCCGCGCGACAACGGTCTGGCGGCGAGAGGCAATGTCCGGCGCCGGCGGCACAAAGCTAATCCCACCAGCCCTCTGGGCGCCGGTGGTTTGGAGCGTTTCCTCTTCCACCCCTCCTTTTTCCCCTTCGGGGACGGGTTTACCCCTCCCCCTACCCCCTCCCCACTGACCTGGACAGGGGGGGCCGCGGGTAGTTAGAGCGTCCAAGACGGCCCAACACGGCTCCAAGAGGGCCTCAGGGAGCTCAAGATGACCTCCAAGATGGCTCAAGATAGTGCAAGATGCCTCAATATGGTCCCCATGATGTTCCAAGACGCTCCAAGAACTCCCCAAGACGGTTCCAAGTGCCCACAAGAGCATCATTAGGATGCATCCAAGAGGCCAACATGCGTCAACACCCTGGGGAAAATCAATGTTTTTGGTGTTCTCACTTTTTCGCTTGCGATGCACATCCGACGCGTCAAGATGGCTCCAAGATGGCTCAAGATAGCTCCAAGAGGGGCCCAAGAGAGCCTCAGGATGGCTCCAAGAGCGGCCACGAGCGCTCCAAGAGCGATCCAAGAGGGGTCCAGGAAACGATTTTTGGAGCTCCTGGGGGGGGCTGTAATTAGGGAGCCCCCCTTCCTTGGCCACTGTCCTCCAAAATTGCCCCGAGAGCGCCCCCGCAGGGCCTTCAAGGGCGCCCAGACGGGTCCAAGAGGAGCCCAAACCTCCCAAAACAGCTTCCCAAGAGACCCCCAAGAAACCTCAAGAGTCTCCCTGAGGCCATTGGAAAGCTCCCCAGACGTCTCAAGAGACTTCCAAGACTACTCCGGAAAGAGATCCTAGGAGGCTCTTATATTCGTCATGTGTATTGCTCATCCTTCTCTTCCTCCTCCTCCGCCTCTGCCTCCGCCTCCTCCTCCTCCTCCTCCTCCTCTTCATTTTTTTCCTCCTCCTCCTCATCATCATCATATCCATCATCACCATCATCATCATCATCATAATCATCATCATCATCATCATCATCAGCATCATCATCATCATCATCACCATCATCACCATCACCATCATCATCATCATCATCATCATCAACATCATCATCATCATCCGTGTCTGCCTACTATGATACTCCTGCCCCCTTCTCTTTATCCGCCAGATCACATGATTGTCCCGAGAAACATGTGATTCTTCCTGACCACTCCTTTACTCGACGCCTCAATTGCCATCTATACTGTCCGAAGCAAGCTACAAAAAGCGTCGGATGTGACTGCTGTTGCAGGAGATTGCGGCAAGGCCGCCAATTATCCTCCGCCTTCTCCTCCTTTCCCTCCTCCTCCTCCTTTTCCTCGTCCGCCTTATCATCCTCTTCCTTCTCCTCCTCCTCATCATCATCATCCTCTCAATCATCATCATCCGTGTATGCCTACTATGATATTCCTTCTCCCCTTCCCTTTATCAGCCTGATCACATGATTGTTCCGAGAAGCATGCTATTTTTCCTGAGCGCTCCCTTACTCGACGCCTCAATCCCACCAGCCCTCTGGGCGTCGGTGGTTTAGGGCGTTTCCTCTTCCACCCCTCCCTCTTCCCCTTCGGGGAGGGGTTTACCCCTCCCCCTACCCCCTCCCCACTGACCTGGACAGGAGGGGCGGGGAGCGGTCAGAGCGTCCAAAACGGCCTCGGCGAGGAAGCCACAATCATTGTTTTTACTATGGTTGTGGCCCCATTTTGGCCTTTTGAGGGGGCAGCGCTAATTAGAGCTCCCCTCTTCTTTGATCGATTTCCTCCACGATGGCCGCAAGAGGCCCCCAGGATGCCCCAAGAGGCCGCAGGATGGCCCCAAGATGGCCCCAAGAGGCCCCCCAAGAGGCCCCCAGGAGGCCCCCAAGAGACCCCCAAGAGGCCCCAAGAGACCCCCCAGAGGCACCCAAGGGGCAAAGATGGCCCCAAGAAGCGCCCAGGAGGCCCCCAAAGGCCCCAAGATGGCCCCAAGAGGCCCCAAGAGGCCCCCAGGAGGCCCCAAAGAGGAACCCAAGACGCCGAAAAGCCCCTCAGGACGACCCTCTACTCGCCTGGGCGTCGTTTCTGGACGGGCTGGTGGGGATGCGCGAAACGTCTAGAATTGCACAACAAGCGTGCATATGCACACGCACTGAACAAAATGCTCAGCATTCACCAGCAGACGCACCTAGGCGCCGCCCAGTAAACCAAAGTGTACAAGCGGCCACGGGTGCGAGTGCAACGGAATGAGTCGCCATTGCGGCGCCAAACTCCGAGCAGCCGATCCGGCTAGCAACGAAGCACGAGCCCGGGTAACAAGCTGCTGGCGGTGGAAAACAAAGGGCAAAAGGCGCGGATGGCTGAACCACTCAGCGCGCAGCCCTCGAACTCCACCGCAGAGTGGGGGGGGGCCGGCGGCGCCCATCGCATCGAGTCCGGCGCCTGCGCGGAAGGCCCGGGGATGGTTGCGTCGATGCGTAAAACGCGGGCTGTACCAGGCTGCAACACTCAGAGCGAGGCAGCCAGGCACACAACAGTGTCGGTGGACACCAGCGACTGCCCGAGCACCACAGTGCCGTCCTGCTGCGAAGAGGCCCACCGATGCCAGCCGCAGACAACGCAGAGGGTCGGCCCGCGGGGGGGAGACCTCCGAGCTGCCTGTCCGCCGAGTCAACCGCACAGGCCTCCGCAGCCGCCGCGGGCGAACCCCAGAAGCGCGGTGGAGGCACCCACCGGGCCACGCGGGAGGCGCGCCGCCCCTCACCGCGGCTTGTCACTTGGTTGTCCAGAAGTGGGTGCCACCCTCAGAGTGCACCTTGCATCGGAGAAGGGGGGCGCAGCTAACCGCCGCAAGATACAAGTAACTTGATAGCAGCTGCACGCCGAGAACATCTGCACGTGTGGGGGTGCGCAGCTAACCGCCGCAGAAGACACTTACATCGAGGGCGGGTGGCAGGACCACGCCGATGCGGTCCGAGCTGGAGTGTGCCAGCGTCGAACGCGCCTCATGGGGGCGCTCGTGCGCCGCAGCCTTGCGCAACATAGCCGGGGCTGCAGACTGCCCAGGTACCGGCTGAGCGGCGTGCTGGAGAGCGACTATTTCAAACGACTGACCCCTGCCACCGAAAGCGGGCGGCTGTCAAGCTGGACAGCAAAGGAGGGGTGCGCTGGGGGGACGCATCTGCGGCCGTCCCCTTGCCACCGAGAAAGAATGGCTGTCGCCGTGGGACAGCAGAGCGGGCGGCCCCGGGGCCGGTGAGTTTTTTGTTTTTTCCCCACGGTCAGCGCGGACTAAAGACAGTGCGCTGTTCCTCGCGCGGCACCGCGCCCCCGTCTCAGGGGGGCGAGGCGGGGGTCCCCGGGCCACGCGGCGGGGAAGACAGCGACCGCCCCTTCACGCGCGCGCGGAGCTATAAGTCGTCGTCGTCGGAGGGGACCGGTTGTTCTGATGCATCGCCGGGGCCGGCTGCTGCTGCTGCCCGCCCTCCTCGCATGTGAGGTTGATCGTGGCGGGCTCCAGCTTCTACACGAGCATCTCGCTCAGCAGCGTCGCAGCCTGCTGCCACTGCCGAGGCCACCTCTTCTCGCAGGCGCTGCTCACAGTGCCGCAGGTGATGATGTCGGGCTCCAGCTTCGGCTCCGACGTCTCGCAGGGCAGCGGTGGGGCCGGCTGCTACTGCCAGCACTTCTCGCAATCGCTGATCGGGGCGCTGTGGCTCACCATTTCCGGCTCCAGCTTCACAACCCACATCTCTCTGTGCAGCGGTAGGGCCGGCTGCCCCGTGTTGTGGCTCCTGATGTCGGGCTCCAGCTTCGCCACCCGACTCTCGCTGAGCAGCGATAGGGCCCGCTGCCACTGCTCGCCCGTCTCGCGCGCTCTGACCGGAGTGCCAGAGCTCTTGGCGGCGGGCTCCAGCTTCAACACCCACATCTCGCTGAGCAGCGATGTGGCCCGCTGCCGCTGCCAGCACTTCTCGCACGCGCTGTTCTGGTCGTTGTAGATCATGATGGTGGGCTCCAGCTTCACCCCCAACCTCTCGCTGAGGTGAGCCAGAGCTGGCTGCCACTGCCCCTTCTCGCGGGCGCTGATCACAGTGCTGTAGCGGCTGATGTTGGGCTCCAGCTTCGCGACTGTGGGCTCCAGCTTCACTCCCAACATCTCGCTGCGCCGAGCCAGAGCTGGCTGCCACTGCCCCTTCTCGCAGGCGCTGGTCACAGTGCTGTAGCGGCTGATGATAGCGGGCTCCAGCTTCACTCCCAGCGTCTCGCTGAGCAGCGCCGGGGCCAGCTGCCACTGCTGCTCCACCGCCACCACCGCCGCCACGACTGCCGCCCCCCCCCCGTCCTGCCACCGTCCACGCCTCCACTGCCGTCCCCCGCGTTTCCGCTGCCGTTCCTCCCCAAGCCTCCACTGCCGTTCCTCCCCAATCCTCCCACCGCTCCACTGCCATCCCCCCTGCCCTCGCCGCCAATGCCGTGTCTCCCCCCCGAGCATCCACTGCCTTTCCTCCCCATTTCTCCCACCGCTCTGCCACTGCCGTCGACTCTCTCTCTCTCGGTTTGGCTGGTCAGTGGTCGGTGCTGCTGCTGGTCGGCGTTCCTGCTGCAGCCAGCCGGTGGTGGGTGTTGCTTGTGGTCGGCGCCGCTGGTCGGTGCTGCTGCCGGTCGGCGCCCCTGCTGGTCGGTGCTGCTGCTCGGTGGTCGGTACTGCTGCTGCTAGTGCATGCTGCAGCTGGCCGGTGGTCGGTGCCGCTGCTGCTGGTCGGCGCTGCTGGTCGGTGCTGCTGCTGATCGGCGCCCCTGCTGGTCGGTGCTGCTGGTCGGTGGTCAGTGCTGCTGCTGGTCGGTGCTCCTGCTGCATCTCTCGCTGAGCAACGACTGGGCTGGCTGCCACTGCTCGCTGTTCTCGCACGCGCTGGGGCACTGCCTCTGCACGCCGTCGCGCTTCGTCTGGGCCCCAGTAAGGGTCGAGGAAGGCCGGAAGGCCCTGGCCCTGATGGCCCAGCAACGCAGCCGCCTCCCGGCAAAGGCTCCGGAGACTTGACTCAGCAACACCTTCCACGGTGACAGGGGCCGCTGCTACGCTTCGCCCTGGGCCAGCTGGTCGGTCAGCCTGCTGGTTGGTGGTGCTGCTGGTCGGTGGGTCTGCTTGTCGGTCGGTGGTGCCGTTGCTGGTCTGTGGGTCTGCCGGGTGGCGGTGCTGTTCATGGTCGGTGGTGCTGCGCGCTTCAGCCACTCCACGAGCATCTCGCTCAGCAGCGTCGCGGCCTGCTGCCACTGCCGAGGCCACCTCTTCTCGCAGGCGCTGTTCACAGTGCCGTAGGTGATGATGGTGGGTTCCAGCTTCACTCCCAACTTCTCGCTGAGCCGAGCCAGCGCTGTCTGCCACTGTTCCTTCTCGCAGGCGCTGATCACAGTGCTGTAGCGGCTGACGTCGGGCTCCAGATTCACCACCCACATCTCTCTGTGCAGCGATGGGGCCAGCTGCCCCGTCTTGTGGCTCGTGATGTCGGGCTCCAGCCTCACCGCCCACCTCTCGCTGAGCGGCGATGGGGCCCGCTGCCGCTGCTCGCCCTTCTCGCGCGCACTGATCGGAGTGCCGGAGCTCTTGACGTCGGGCTCCAGCTTCACCACCCACATCTCGCTGAGCAGCGATAGGGCTGGCTGCCACTGCTAGCCCTTCTCGCACGCGCTGTCCTGGTCGCTGTAGCTCATGATGATGTCGGGCTCCAGCCAGCCTCACCACCCACACCTCGCTGAGCAGCGATGGGGCTGGCTGCCACCGCTCGCACTTCTCTCCCGCGCTCGTCGTGGCGCTGTAGCTCGTGATGTCGGGCTCCGGCTTCATCACCCCCGTCTCGCTGTGCAGCGATAGGCCTGGATGCCGCTGCCCGCACTTCTCGTGCGCGCTGCCAGGGGCGCGTCGGCTCATAATGGCGGGCTCCGGCTTCAGCTACCGCATCTCGCTGAGCAGCAATGGGGCCTGCTGCCTCTGCTCGCACATCCCGCGCGCGCTGATCGGGATCCTGTATCTCATGGTGTAAGGCTCCAGCTTCACCGCCCACATCTCGCCGCGCAGCGGTAGGGCCCGCGACCGCTGCTCGCACTTTTCGCACGCTCTCGCCGGGGTGCTGTAGATCATGACGTCGGGGGCCGGATTCTCTACCCACGTCTCTCTGTGCAGCGGTAGGGCCGGCTGCCCCGCGTTGTGGCTCATGATGTCGGGCTCCAGCTTCACCGCCCGCCTCGCGCTGAGCGGCGATAGGGCCCGCTGCCACTGCTCGCCCTTCTCGCACGCTGGTGCTGCTGGAGTGGGTCGCTGGTAGGTCGCGGTTTTGCAGGAATCGCACTGGTGCTGCTGGTCGCGGTGCAGCTGGTGATGACGTTGATGTTGCTGGAGGCGCACTGGTGCTGCTGGAGTGGGTCCTTGGTTGGTCATTGTGCTGCTGGAGTTGGTGGTGGTGCTGTTGGTGTCGGTCAGCTGCTGCTGGAGTCGGTCGTGGCGCAGCTGGTGGTGGCGTTGATGCTGCTGGAGTCACACTGGTGCTGCTGGAGTGGGTCGCTGGTTGGTCGTAGTGCTGCTGGAGTTGGTGGTGGTGATGCTGGTGTCGGTCAGGTACTGCTGGAGTCGGTCGTGCTGCACTGGTGTTGCTTGACTGGGTCGCTGGCTGGGTCGCTGGCTGGCCGTGGTCGCCTCCGCCGCCTCCGCAGCCGCCTCCGCCGCCTCCGCCGGTCGCACCGCCTCTGTCGTCCCTCCCCGCTCCTCCCACAGTGCTGCCGCCGCCGCCTCCGCCGCCTCCGCCGCCTCCGCCGCCGCCTCCGCCGCCTCCGCCTCCCACAGTGCTGCCGCCGCCGCCGCCTCCGCCGCCTCCGCCGCCTCCGCCGCCTCCGCCGCCTCCGCCGCCTCCGCAGCCGCCTCCGCCGCCTCCGCCGGTCGCACCGCCTCTGTCGTCCCTACCCGCTCCTCCCGCAGTGCTGCCGCCGCCGCCTCCGCCGCCTCCGCCGCCTCCGCCGCCTCCGCCGCCTCCGCAGCCGCCTCCGCCTCCTCCGCCGGTCCCTCGCCTCGGTGCCGCTTTAGTCTGTCGTGGTGCTGGAGTCGGTTGTCGTTGCTGGTTGTGCTGCTGGAGTTGGTGGTGGTGCTGTTGGTGTCGGTCAGCTGCTGCTGGAGTCCGTCGCGGTACAGCTGGTGGTGGCGTTGATGCTGCTGGAGTCACACTGGTGCTACAGGAGTGGGTCGCTGGTTGGTCGTAGTGCTGCTGGAGTTGGTGGTGGTGATGCTGGTGTCGGTCAGGTACTGCTGGAGTCGGTCGTGCTGCGCTGGTGTTGCTGGAGTGGGTCGCTGGCTGGTCGTGGTGCTGCTGGAGATTGTGGAGGTGCTGTTCGTGTCGGTCAGGGGCTGATGTAGTCGGTCGTGGTGCAGCTGGTGATGGCGTCGATGCTGCTGGAGTCGAACTGGTGCTGCTGGAGTGGGTCGCTGGTTGGTCGCGGTGTTGCTGGGATTGGTGGTGGTGCTGCTGGTGTCGGTCTGGCACTGCAGGGGTCGATCGCGGTGCAGCTGGTGATGACGTTGCTGTTGCTGGAGTCGCACTGGCGCTGCTGGAGCGGTTCGCTGGTTGGTCGTGGTGCTGCTGGAGTGGGTGGTCGTACAGTTGGTATCTGTCAGCGGCTGCTGGAGGTCGTGGTGCAGCTGGTGACGGCGTTGATGCTGCTGGAGTCGCACTGGTGCTGCAGGAGTGGGTCGCTGGTTGGTCGTGGTGCTGCTGAACTTGGTAGTGGTGCTGCTGGTGTCGGTCCGGCGCTGTTGGTGCCGGTCGTGATGCACTTGTGCTGCTGGAGTGGGTCGCTGGTTGGTCGTGGTGCTGCTGGACTTGGTGGTGGTGCTGTTGGTGTCGGTCTGGCGCTGCAAGAGTCGGTCGCGGTGCAGCTGGGGTTGGTGTGGATGCTGCAGGAGTCACACTGGTGCTGCTGGAGTGGGTCGCTGGGTGGTCGTGGTGCTGCTGGAATTGGTGGTGGTGATGCTGGTGTTGGTCAGGTGGTGCAGGACTCGGTCGTGCTGCAAAGGCGTTGCTGGAGCGGGTGTCTGGTTGGTCGTGGTGCTGCCGGAGTTGGTGGTGGTGCTGCTGGTGTTGATCAGGGGCTGCTGGAGTCAGTCGTGGTGCAGCTGGTGATGACGTTGATGCTGCTGGAGTCACACTGGTGCTGCTGGAGTGGGTCGCTGGTTGGTCGTGGTGCTGCTGGATTTGATGGAAGAGCTGTTGGTGTCGGTCCGGCGCTGCAAGAGGAGGTCGCGGTGCAGCTGGGGTTGGTGCGGATGCTGCTGGAGTCGCAACGGTGCTGCTGGAGTGGGTCGCCGGTCGGTCGCGGCGCTGCTGGGGTTGGAGGTCGTGGCGTTGTTGGTGTCGGTCAGGTGCAGCTGGAGACGGTCGCGGTGCAGCTGCGGTTGGTGTTGATGCTGCTGGACTCTCGTCGGGGTGCTGTGGCCCACTGCCGCCCCCCTCCGCACGTGCGCCGCTGCCGTCCCTCCCGTCAGCGCCGCCTCTGTCGCCCCTCCCCGCTCCTCCCACAATGCTGCCGCCGCCGCCTCCGCCGCCTCCGCCGCCTCCGCCGCCTCCGCCGCCTCCGCAGCCGCCTCCGCCGCCTCCGCCGGTCGGGCCGCCTCTGTCGTCCCTCCCCGCTCCTTCCACAGTGCTGCCGCCGCCGCCTCCGCCGCCTCCGCCGCCTCCGCCGCCTCCGCCGCCTCCGCAGCCGCCTCCGCAGCCGCCTCCGCCTCCTCCGCCGGTCCCTCGCCTCGGTGCCGCTGTTGTCTGTCGTGGTGCTGGAGTCGGTTGTCGTTGCTGGCGTCGGTCGCGGCGTCGGTCTGACCCCGGCCCTCGTCGCCGATCCTGGGCTCTTTGGCGGTGCCAGCTCACCTGCAGTTGTTGCGGCCCTCGACGCCGTAGCCATCTCTGCAACACTCGAGCCGCCCACGTCATGCGGGCCAGCATTTCCCCGCGAATCTGCCCGCACGTTCCCCACTCGGGCCGCGGGGTGTTGCAGCTGAGACGTCCACCAGTGCGCGCGCAACGGCCGCGAGCATGGCACGTGTCCGCACGAGCGGGATTGAGTCTGCCACAGAGCGGGTTGGGGCACTCCCAATCGCCAGCTATGACCTCGAAGTCCCTGAGAATGAGCCCCCCGCGCCGCCTCGCCTCAGTCGCGGCTCGCGCGCGCAGCTCCGGGCCGAATGCCAGAAGCCGTTGCTGGGCCGGGTTGGGCGTGACCTCCCCACGCAGCATCCGTCGTTCCAGGGCCGCTGCCTGCGCCAGCTTGCGCCGCAGCCACCGATGACCCCCCATCGTCGGCATGCCCGCCCTGGCCCAACTCGGCCGGCTGCGCCCGGCATCCTGGCGCCGCTCCCTTTACCAGGAAGATCTCCACCGCGCCTGGGCGACAATGCCGGAGGGCCCGCGGCATGTCGGGTGGGTGCCATTCGAACATATGCAAGCCAAACTCGACGTCTAAGCTCACCGAGTGCGTGTCGAAGTCGACTGTCCAATACCTGCGATGAACCTCCTGGTTGCCGATCGTTTGCATGGCGACGCCGATCCCCCGGAGCCGATGCTCCAGAGACAGGAAGATCCCACCCATGTCGTCGTCCTCCAAGCACGAGGGCTTCGTGATGATGTCGAACTGCTCGACGCCGAGCTCGATGGCCGCGCTCGTGATCTCATTCAGGCTGCGAACGTGGTTCGTCATCGTGTCGCTGCGGTGCTGGTCCGACATCAGGTAGGGCTCGATGATCTCGAGTCTCCTGGGCTGTCGCGCGGCATCCCGTGGGAGAGCACGGATCCCCTCCTGAAGCAGGCTCAAGTACGAGTGCCTTCTGGGGCCTCGAGGCCGCCCGCGTCCGATAAGCAGCCGCCCCACGTGTCGAGCCGACCGTCCGTCCCTCCACTCCCGGATCTGGGGCCTACCCGTTCGCCGTAGTCAGGCCGCTGCTCGCGCCCGTCGTCTGGTGACCACGTGCTGGGGTGGGTCGTAGTGCAGCTGCTTGGTTGCTGGGGTCGGCTGCATGGTGGTCGCAGTGCTCCTGGTTGCTCGCTCTGATGGTGCTAGGGTCGGTCGCCGGTTGGTCGCGGTGCTGCTGGGGCTGGTCTACGACTGCTGGCGTCGGCAAGGTCGTCTCTGGAGCTGGGTGCAGTGCTGCAGGAGCTGGCCGCTGTGCTAGTGCCTGGTCGCTGGCGTCGGATGGCGGTTGGTTGTGGTGCTGCTGGTTGGTGGCTCTGGTGGTGCTGGAGTCGGTCGCTGGTTGGTCGTGGAGCTGCTGGGGTCGGTCGCGGTGCTGCTGGTGCTGGTCAAGGTCTGCTGGTGTCGGCCGAGGTGCTGCAGGAGTCGGTCGTGGTGTTACTGGAGCTGGCCGCGGCGTTGCTGGAGTCGGTCGTGGCGTTGTTGGGCGGTCGCTGGGGTCGGTCGCTGGTTGGTCGCGGTGCTGCTGGTTGCTCACTCTGGAGGCGCTGGGGTCGGTCGCAGGTGGGTCGCGGTGCTGCTGGCTGCTCGCTATGGCGGCGCTGTGGCCGGTCACTAGTTCATCGCGGCGCTGCTGGAGTTGGTCGCAATGCTGCCGGCGTCGGTCTAGTGCTGCTGGAGTCGGCCCAGGTGTTGCTGGAGTTGGCCGTGGTGCTGTTGGCGCTGCTCGTTGTGCCTCTGACGTAGGTCGCTGTGCTGCCGTTTGGTCGCTGGGGTCGGTCGCTGGTTGGTAGGAGTGCTGCTGGTTGGTCGCTCTGGGAGCGTGGATTGCCGCTTGGTTGTGGTGGGGCTGGTTGGTGGTTCTGGTGGTGCTGGAGTCGGTCGCTGCTGAGTCGTGGAGCTGCCGGCGTCGGTCGTGGAGCTGCTGGTGTCGGTCTAGTGCTGAGGGCGATGGTCGTGGTGCTGCTGCTGGAGTTGGGCGTGGGTCGTGGTGCCGCTGGAGTTGCTGCTGGAGTAGGTCGTGGTGCAGCTGGCGTTGGTCGTGGTGCAGCTGGCGTTGTTGGAGTCGGTGTGGCGCTGCTGGCGTCGGTCGTGGTGCAGCTGGCGTTGGTCGTGGTCCTTCTCGCACGTGCCTGTCCCCGCCCGAGTCTGCAGCCACTGCCCACCCTTCTCGATGCCGGCCCTTGAGGTCGGCGAGAGCCGCGCCTGCACGCCAGGCCGCGAGAAGGGCCCGGGCGTCGTGGCGGCGCCGACGCGCGCGGCGCGCTGCGGCGGACTCCCTCGGTCCGTCCCTCTCCAGGCGCGGGAAGCCTGCGGAGGCCTCCCGCCTGCCGCCGCCCGTCATCCACGCCTGCGCCCCCGCACGCGTGCCCCGCGGGCAGGCCCAACCCTCCGTGCGCCCTGATGCACGGCGGATTGAGCCAGACGGCTTGAGCCAGAGGGATTCCTTTCGGTATTCTAGACGCTTCGCGTAACTCCACTTTGCTGGTGGAGTTACGCGAAACGTCTAGAATACCGAAAGGAATCCCGCGGCGGCGACGAGAAGGCTGCAAGAGACCCCTCTCCCCACAGAAGCGAGCCTGAAAACATCGAACTTCGATCCTCCCAGACCCTCCTCCTCCACCGATCGCCCCGCCGCGCCTTCCGGCTGGTCGCGCTGTACTCGGAGACCGGGATCTCGTCCGCGGCGACTGCTGGGCGCGCCGCCGCCGCGCATTGACGGGCTGGAGGCCGTCGTGGGTCGTCGTCGTCATCGTCGTCGTCGTGGGTCGTCGTGGGTCGTCGTCGTCGTCGTCGTCGTCGCCGTCGTGGGTCGTCGTCGTCGTCGTTGTCGTCGTCGTCTTCGTCGTCGACGTCGTGGGTCGTCATCGTCGTCGTCGTCGTCGTCGTCGTCGCCGCCGCCGTCACCGCCGTCGTCATGGTCGTCATCCTGGTCGCCGTCGTCGTCAGAAGGTTGGACCTCCATTCTGGACACATTTATCCTCCGTTATATTACATCATTCCTGGCGGTTGTCGATCCTCTGGGTCCCTCCTGCCTGGAGTCAGGAGGCCGCCTGACTACACTGAAGTTTTTCTTCTGCCCGAGCTAGAGGAGCAGACGCTGGACCATCGTGCAGCCGCGAGGTCGTCGTCATCGCCAAGGTCGTCGTCGTCGCCGTTGATCGTTGACGTTGTAGTCATGAGAACAGGTTGGCGACAGGGAAGAGGGTGAGCAAGACAAAGATCGAGGGTCGAAGTTCTGGAGGCAGAGAGGACACCAAGTTCGAATATCGAGCATATAGGTCTTTAGCGTTTTCCCCGAAACAACTTGTCTTCAACAAACCTTAATCACTTGTCTGAGGCCGGGCGTGAGCGAATACGGATCCAGAATCGGTGGCCCGTGGCCTGTGGTCTCCCGTATGGTCTCCCGTATGGTCTCCCGTACGATCTCCCGTGTGGTCTCCCGCATGCTCTCCCGCAGGATCTCCCACGTGTTCAGCACAACGAGGTGCTCTCTTTACCGTCTGGAGTCTTCTGCGGCCCCCAGAAGCCTCTGCAGGCCCCCAGAAGCCTGTGGAAGCCTCCAGAGACCTCCAGAGACCTCCGAAGGCCTCTTGTGACAGGGAAGAGGGATAAAGGCGATGCGGCCCTTGACAGAGTATCAGATCGAGCATTCTGGTGGTCAAGCCATGCGGGCTCAGAACCAAAAATCAACCTCGCAGCTCGGCTGTAGTCGAGAGGGTGCCGAAAACGTCGCATCTTTCGTCCTCGTCGTGAACTCATGCAATCTTGGCAAATCAGAGCTCGACTGCAGGATACCAGGGGACCTCTGACTCGTCTTAACCCGAATCGCGTCGAGCCTGGAAGAAACGTGGAGGTGGAGACCAGAAAGGGTATGGGTTCGGAAACGGAAGCTTTGGACACCACGACCACCATTCCCGGCCGGGGCCGTCCTCGGCCCTGGCCAGGGACAGCGGTGGTGCATGTGTGCCTTGTGCCTTCTGCAGGAACGGGAGTGGAAGGAAGGAACAAGAAAGATGTACCGACACCGATGCTCCCTGGACCTCTCTCGGGGCTGGCTCTGGCAAGGATCCCGAGGCGAGCGACGAGGGCTCTCCAGGACGCCCCCCCAAACGCACGAAGACCGGCGAGGGGAAGGGGAAGGAGGGCAGCGGCATCGCCACAATGTCGCCCCGCCCTCAAAAATCGAGCCCTGGACCTCTCAAGGAGCGTGTCCTGTCCAGATTTTCGAATGGAGGCTGTGGCGACGCGGAGCTCCAGGAAGGACTATCAAAACGCCTGCGCCCTCTCTCCCCGAACCTCGAACATCGAAACTCCACCAGTGGGGGACACGTAGGGGGGCTGCTTCTGGGGGCCTCCCGAAGCTCCCTGTGGATCCTGCGGACCGCCTCCGAAGGCATCCGGTCAGAAACAAAACCCCAAAGCAACCGAAGACACATCGATCCTCTCTCCTCCTCGTGCTTCTCGTCCCTCATCCTCCTCCTGTTCCCCCTCCTGCTCGCTTTTCCTGCTGCCTCCTTCTCCTCCTCCCCCTCCTCCTCCTCCTCCTCCTCCTCCTTCTCCTCCTCCCTATCACACCCCCAAACATATGGGGTGGGCGGGCCAGGCGTTTCGCCTGAGACTTCCTCGCAATTTATGAGCCTGGCAATTGAAAATTGCAGCAGCTTCAAGGATGGAGGGAAACTGGTCTTCAAAATGTGCCTCTCGGTTTAGTGCCGCGCACATCCGCAAACAGCTTACAACAGCTTCAAGGATGGAGGGCAACTGAATTTCTAAATGTAGCTCTCGCCTTAACGCCGCGCACATTCGCCTGAAAAAAAGCAGCTGGTGCAAGGATGGAATGCCATTCCTCTTCCAAATATGGCTCTGGCCTTAGCACCGCGCACCTTCGTCTTAAAAGTTCGCAACCGTTTCAAGGACTCGTATGGTTGAAGTCCCACGAGCAGGGTTCTGGCACGATGTCGGATTGTCAGGACGCAACAATCACGTTGATTCGCGGTGCAGACGGCTGTTTTCCAATGGGCCCTTCCCACAATGACAATGGATTCCTGTATGGACCCATAAGCAGAAAAACTGGAGGGAGGGTGTATTGCAACATCGTTGACGGTCCTTGGGTCTACAGTGGCCCTCCTCCTCGTCCTCCTCCACTTCCTCCTCCTCTTCCTCCTCCTTTTCCTCCTCCTCCTCCTTCTCCTCCTCCTTCTCCTTCTCCTCCTCCTCCTCCTCCTCCTCCTCCTCGTGCTCCTCATCCCCACCTTCTCCTCCCCTCTCTTCTCCCACCTCCCATCCTCCCTCCCCTCTTCCCTCCCCTCCTCACTCCTCCCTCCCCCTCCTGCCATGGAGCGAGGCGTGGAGGCCGCCGAAAAATCCTGAGAAACCCCGCGGGGCCAGCGCGAGGGCGCGCGGGAGGCGGGCCCTTGGCCGCGACCGCGGCTGTCCGCGCCGCGGAGTAGTTCACCACCTCGACCTCGGCGAGTAAAAAACTTCAGAAACCTTCTACATCCGATCCTAAATCGCACCTATCCTCCTCCTCCTCCTCCTCCTTCTCCTCCTCCTTCTCCTTCTCCTCCTCCTCCTCCTCCTCCTTTTCCTCCGTTTCCTCGTTTTCCTCCTTTTCCTCTTCCTCCTCCTCCTCCTCCTTCTCCTCCTCCTTCTCCTTCTCCTCCTCCTCCTTTTCCTCCGTTTCCTCGTTTTCCTCCTTTTCCTCTTCCTCCTCCTCCTCCTCCTTCTCCTCCATTCCTTTTCCTGATGCATAACTTCTCCCTGTCGCACCCCGAGGCCAGTTTTCAGGGCGGGCCGGGCGTTTCGCCATAGACTTCCTCGCTATTTATGGCTCTGAAGCTTGAAATTGGCAAGAGCTTCACAGATGGAGGGCGGGTGGTTTTCAGAATGTTGCTCTCGCCTTAGCGCCGCGCATATTCGTTCTAAAAGTTCGCAAGAGTTTCACGGATCGAGGGCGGCCCGTTTTCAAAATGTGGCTCTCGCCGTAGCGCCGCGCACATTCGTTTAAAGTTTGCAAGAGCTTCACGGGTTGAGGATAACCCGTTCGTTTTCAAAATGTGGCTCTCGCCCTAGCGCCGCGCACATTCTTCTATACAATTTCAAGAGTTTCACAGATCGAGGGCGGTTCCGTTCAAAATGTGGCTCTCGCCCTATCGCCGCGCAAACTTTTTTATAACATTTGCAGGAAATTCACGGATTCCCATGATCAACGTCACAGAAATGGTGTTTTGGAAGGATTCCGGAATTTGCGGGTGCAACGGTTACGTTGGTTCGCGGTGTTGTGTTGAAATCCCAAGAATGGCGTCCTGGCACGGTCCAGGATCGTCAAGGCGCAACAGTCAGGTGGATCCGTGGCGCTGGAATCCCGAGAACAATGTTTTGGCATGCTTCAGGGTCTTCAAACGGTTGTCTTCCAAGGAGGCACTCTCCTCAATGGAAATGAATTGTGATATGGGCCTAAGCAAAGGCAGCTTGGAGGGAGGGCGTATTCCAAAATCATTAATGGCTCTTGGGTTTACACTGGTCCTCCTCCTCCTGCTCCTTTTCCTCCTTCTCCTCCTTTTCCTCTTCCTCCCCCTCCTCCTCCTTCTCCTCCTCGGCTTCATCCGCCTCCTCCGCCTCCTCGTCCTCCTCATCATCCCCCTCCCCCTCCTCCTCCCCCTCCTCGTGCCGTCCTCCTTCTCCTCCTCCTCCTCCTCCTCCTCCTCTTCGTCCTCCTCCTTCTCCTCCTCCTCCTCCTCCTCATCCTCCTCCGCCTCATCATCATCATCATCATCATCATCATCATCATCATCATCATCATCATCATCATCATCATCATCATCATCATCATCACCATCACCATCACCATCACCATCACCATCACCATCACCATCATTATCATCATCATCATCAACAACATCACCATCACCATCACCATCATCATCGTCATCGTCATCGCCATCGTCATCATCAGTATCGTCATCACCATTAGTATTAGCATTATAATCACCCTCAGCGTCGTCATCATCATCAACAACACCATCATCACCATCAGCACCAGCATCTGCATCAGCATCAGCACCATCAGCATCAGCAGCATCCTCATCATCATCGTCATCGCCATCAGCAGCAACGCCATCACCACCATCATCATGATCATTATCATCACCAGCATCGCCATATTTGCATCACCACCATCATCATCATCATCATCATCATCATCATCATCATCATCATCATCATGATCACCATCCTCTTCGTCATCATAACCATCATCAGCAGCATCATCATAATCATCACCACCAGCATCATCAACATCATCATCCTCGTCATCATCATCATCATCATCATCATCATCGCCATGATCATCGACATTATTACCAGAAGCATCCTCCTCATCATCATCCTCCCCATCATCGTCATCATCATCAGCAGCAGCAGCATCAGCATCAGCATCAGCAGCATCATCATCATCATCATCATCAGCAGCATCATCATTATCATCATCATCAGCATCATCATGCCAGTCCTTCTACCAACATGCGCGCGCAACTGCGTCGCGTGCGCATTGGCGCCTGGCTCACGCACCCCACCCATGAGGCCCGCGCCCTCCTCGCAACCACTGCTTCCACGTACCACTTCGGGAACCATGTTTACGCGCGCCTTCCAGTGCGGCAGGGCCAACATGGGGCGACCTTCAGCGATCACATCGAGCCCCGTTGGCCCCGGGCAGCTGGGCGCCTCCGCTGATCATCAGACGCCCCGTCGGGCGGCGACCAGCGGGAACAGTGGCCAACGCTGCCCCGAAGGGCCGCGATTCACTGTGATGCCGCGACCAGCAACAGCAAGGAAGATAGCCCCGACGGGCCGCGATCCTCTGCGACGCGAGGGGTACTGGACCTACCCGGCGCGAGGGGTGGGCGCCACTGGGGCCCACTGAGCCTCTGGGGCCAACTGAGTCCCTGAGACCCCGACGACACACCCTCCACGAGAGCGGGGCACGGAGTTCCCCAGCAACGAGACACGGCACGGTCGAGGCCCATGTCTCCAGGCCGAAACGGCAGGGACATGGCCTTGGGGGCATTCGAAAGATGGGCACTGGGCGCGAACAGCCGCAGAGAAGCCGTCGCGCTAGTCGTTGCTCCCCCGCCATGCTCCCGCACGCTGAGCTGTGCATTCACCATGGCGGTCCTTGCATTCGCGGACGCGCGCCAGAGCGTCGCTCGCACGCGTTGGCGCTGGGCTCACGCATCCCACCCGTGAGGCCCGCGCCCTCCTCGCAACCACTGTTTCCACTCAGCACTTCGGGAGCCGTGTTTACGCGGCGTCTTCCGGAGCGGCAGGGCCAACAAGGAGCGACCTTAAGCGGTCGCATCGGGCCCCGTCGGCCCGGGGGCCACTGGGCGCCTCCGCTGATCATCAGACGCCCCGTCGGGCCGCGACCAGCGGGAACAGTGGCCAGCGCTGCCCCGAAGAGCCGCGATCCACTGCGATGCGCTGATCATCAGACACCCCTTCGGGCCGCGACCAGTAAGGGCAGGGGCCAACGCTGCCCCAAAGTGCCGCAAGCCTCTGCGACGCGACTGGCACTGAACCTACTCGCCGCGAGGGGTGGGCGCAATTGGGGCCCGCTGAACCTCGGGGGCCAACGCGGCCCACCAGGGCCAGTCTCTGAGATCCCAACGACACACTCCAACTCTCCCCTTTTTCTTCTGGATAGAAAGCCATCAGAGAATGGATGGGTTCGGCTTGTGTTCGGGATTCGGTTTTTTGCTATGTATGGGGCCAAGGGGGCCAGGCGGACAGCTACAACGACGACGGCTATGGCGACGAGGACGAGGGGGAGGAGGAAGAAAACGACAACGAGGGGGCGGAGGGCCAGCACCCCCATCCGTCCTATCGGCCCAAGCCAAGAGCGAAACGCATCGGGGTCAAATTGGAGCCATATTGACACAATCTTGGAGTCGTCAACTAAGGTTTGAAGGGGCCATCCTGTGGCAATCTCGAAGTCGTCTCGGGCTCATTGGGTCGTCCCGGGACCACCTAACATCGGGGTCACGCGGTAGCCTTAGTTCAGTCGGAAAACAATGAGTTCGTCTCGGTGCTCCCTTGAGACCGCAGGGTCGCTCTGGGGTCAAATTGGGGCCATTGCTCAGCAGGGGTGGGCATATTGGGGCGACAGGGGTAATCTCGTGGTCCTTTCAAAACCCTGTTGGGTCCGTCCATCTTGGAATCATCCTTCCGTTGCTGCCTCTCTCGTTGATACAGATGTTGCTGTTGCTGCTGGCGTCTATGCTGCTAGTGCTGCCTGGGCTGCAGGTGGTGCTGGTGCTGGTGCTGTGTGAAATTTCGGAGCCTCTTGGAGACATCTTTGTTGTGCTTTTGTTGTGCCAAAGGGGGCTCATGAGGCTTCAGAGACTCAGGGCCACAGTCCGATGATGAAGAATGCCGTGCCACCTCCCCAGTGGCACAGCGGCCTGTGCCGAGGGCCAACGTTCGGGAGCACCCACTGTCTTCGGCCCAGGCCAGTATGTTCAGCCAGGCCCTTGGTTCCACGCTGCCTGCGCGCCACTGTGCCTCCGACACCGTGAACGGATCCGAGCAGCGAAGATGAGACCTGGCTGCCCTCTCGCACCCAGCCGCCAGGCGTTGTGCAAGAAATAAAAAGCTTCACGCATCGACGAAAAACGAACATCAGCTTCAGAACTGAGACGAGGCGCCGAAAAGAGGAGGTGAGAGAACCAATCATGCCCATGTTGCGGCACCTCATCTCGGGCGCAGGGTTCCAGCATCGCCCGCATCCGCGGGCACACCGAATAGTGTGGTAGGCAATCTGTGCCCCTCACATCTCTGCAACAAAATAAGCAGTGCCTCGTCGCAGACCTGAAACGCGAAGAAGTGCAAAGGCCTCGGCGCGCCCAGCGAACCTGAGAGGTGGCAGGGCGCGGGCTAGTGGCACGGCTAACTCTCTGCAGGCGAAGGAGCATGTTCGGCGGGGCCTAAAGAAGGGACCTCGGGGAGCCACTTGTCCACGCGCGCTTTTAAGATCTGGAGGGCCGACCGCCCAGGACGCCGACACATACGAGTGAGGTAGGAGAACAACTTACGTTGGACATGTTTCCACGGGACCGTCGGGGGAAGTTCGAGGATGACAGGTGGCAACTCACCGCGTGCCACAGACATATGGCATGCGATACTCTTCCGCCACCAGCCCCCAAGACATCGTGCAATACAGCATTCATCAGATCGCATAAATTCTCTAATTCCACCAAGCTCAGCGCGGAAGTCGGGGCAGAACGTAGCGCAGCGTGCACGAGCAGCCAGCCAGTCCGACATGCGGCAGATGCTTGAGCCCACTCCTTCCCCCACGCAACGCGAGCCCCTCCAACAGCTCATGCGGCATGGCATTCCAAGGGCAATTGGTCAGCATCTGCGCACAACGCTTGGAAGCCCGCACCAATTGCTCCGAAGGCGGGTAGGACTGAAGCACACATACTGCAAGAGCGAGAAGCACAGCACGTGAAAGGTCCGAATCGCAAGTGTAAGTCCCAGGCCAGCCCGTTAAATATTCATTTGCGATCCAGGAGCCTCGGGACGATTTCATCTCACGCGTGGGCCTCGCCATCGGGCCCAATCATGACACCCGGGTATTTGGTGCAACGAGAAAGAGCCAACGTGGCAAATCGAGGTCCCAGGTTCATCACGCTGTCCCGAGTCGCATCCATTGAGGCATCCCCCACCACGAGCAGAACACACTTTTCATGTTCAGCTGCAGCCCAACAGGGCCTTCCAGAGAACAGAGCAGGTCCAGGATCGGCCCCGGGCCCACCACCGCATCCGGGATAAGTAAAATGAGGTCATCACAATACGCCAGCAGCCGGTCCATGCGCTGGCTCCCCTTATGCTAGAGCCATCTCAGAATCGGGTCCGTGGCAAACGCAAAAGAGGCACATGCTCGATGGATCCCCCTGCCTCACTCCCCTCCCAATGGTAATCCAGTTGTCCCAGATCACCCCTCCCATCATTATCGTTCCCGTGTTATCAGCATACAAGGCACCAAATAACGCGCAGATCGCAGGCGGCGCACCCATAGCACTCAGCACCGCCAAAATCCACATAACGTGTATCGACGGAAATGCAGCTGCAAAGTCAGTCAGCAACTGCAGGCTATTCGGGACACCACCTAGCGCCTGCTGCACTCCCCACCCGTCGGCAATCACACTGCTGGATGAGATGTATCGGCCCTTGACCCCACTCCTCTGATCCCCATGTGCCGTGTGCTCAGCGATCGCAGCAAGCGGCGTGCCAAAGGCCAGTGACATGATCTTCGCATCTGAGTCACACAGCGCCAGAGGTCTCGTCACTTCAGGGCTCCGTGCGATACCGTGGATGGCATCATCAGGGCACGTGCCCTTGGGTAAGAAAAAGAGCAGCATATCCCTCATATTACTCGGCATAGTAGTGCTATTGTTGTTGTACAGCTCAAGATACAGCTCATAGAGTAGCTCAATCCCCCCCTCCACCTGCCAGGCAGCATACGGTAACCCATCCTTCCCAGGGGCAGTGCTTCGCCGCCAGCGCACACGGGCAACAAAACTGTCATAATCGAGCTTCCACTCTGGTCGCAAGGCTGGCAGAAGACTATCCGTTCTACAACAGAATTGCAGAAGCTCAGGCCAGCGCGCGTGGTCAACCTCTCTCGCTCGAAAGACCCCCCCCCCCCCCAAATGTTGAGCGAGCTCCCGCCCCGCCTCCCCCACATCCGCGCGCGCCGTGCCATCCGACTTACGGATCCCATTCAGAAGCACTCGCCGACGGAACTGCTGCAAACAAAAAAACGGCACCTCTGCAGTTTATTCTTCGCGCGTTCATGCTCAACCCCCCCCCCCTCCCCCCATCCACGCCCGCATTACCGCTCTCCTCCGACGCCTGCTCCAGCCGCTCAATGTGTTCAGGCTGAAGCTGTGCTGCATGCGCACAGAGAGCAGCCAAGTCCCTGCACCTGGGCCGCTCCACGTCGAAGAATTCCCCCAACCGCGGGTGGGCCACACATGCGCGAGCGCACAAGCCGAACTGTTGTAGTCGCACCCCCTTCACAAAATTCATAATCCAATAGTGTTGTTCAGCTAGTCCCCCAGCAGGCCGACTACCTATCTTCCTACGAATCTCAGCAAGGCTGGCCTGGATCCGCTCCTTGGTCAACTGCACTCGGGTCGGAGCTGGGGCGTCAACTGGAAGCTCCGAAAGAACCGCACTACCAACATCCTTGTATTCCGTGGCATGGCACAGGCAGACTGGGACACTGGGTCGAACTTCGAAACCGAGAACACGATGGGACGATGATCCGATGGACATCGATCCAAGGACCCGTAAACCGCAGTCGACACAGCGAGGTCGGCTAATATGGCGCTAGGCGTGTCACTGTAAACCCGATCAAGCCTCGACGCATGCCTGGCCGTGACCTCCACAATCCAGCCGAGCCGAGTCGGCTCATACTGGATATACTCAAGCCAACGCTCGCAAACTCTATTGAAAAGCCCGTGGTGCGTCCGATCTCCCTCACTCCACTGCTGGAGGACATCCCCCCTTCACCCCATAACGTGAAATGCCAGCCCCCAGCACAATCTTGAATGGGTGGGCACCACGCGGCATCTCAGCAGTGAGACGACGCAGCGCACGCCCATACATCGGCAACCCTTGATTCGTGTTGGGCATGTGACAGTTGGCTATCGCCATGCACCCACCCTCCCCCCCTCAAACTAGTGATAAGAATCCGCCCGTCCACAATATCGTGCGCGATAGTGCCAAACTCACGCCGCAGGCGCTCGCTAATGGCCGCGACTCCACCTGCAGCCGTAGTGGGTAGAAAGCTCGCACCAATATCAACCCTACGCAACCTGTGTAGCAGCACAACCACGCCCCCTCATGACCATGACATTCCTGAAAGAAGTTCACGCCATATGTCGCACAAAGCCCCAGAACGCACGCAAACTTCCTTGCACACGTTGAATTACCCCAACGAGTCCTCCCAAAGAGACCGCTGGCATTCCACATACAGACCGACACAGGGAAGGAGGGGCTGCAAGGGGCGCCTCGAGCCTCAGGGAAAACCTTAGGAGCCCCATGTGGGTCTGCCATTGGAAAAAGTCTATGACCTTTTATTGTGGAACCTACGCTGGGTACATGACTCAGTAGGCTGCGGGGGCTCCGCCCCGCCCTCAACCCCCGCGCCGCAGGACAGGGGCAGGTCGGAGCAACTCACAGCGGATGCTGAAGAAAAATTCGCAGCATTGGCAGCTAAGCTCGAACTGGCTTGCAAACAAAAGCACTGAACGCGACGCAGCAATGAGCAGGCCTCGTCGCCCACGCCTTCGTGTAGGCCCCCAATCGAGGCCCGTCCAGCTGCACCCACTCGCGTTACTCTGTCCACGCTACGTCTGGCCCCCCCCTTCAAAAGGGAGCTTTAAGCGCCTCATGGACCGCCGACAATGTCTCCTGCATGCCTAGGTCCACAAAGGCCGCCTCGTTGATGGCGTGCTCCACCTCTTTGAAGGGGCCCCGGGACACACAAATAAATACACGCACATTAAAAGATTCCCCATGTGTTCCGACAGTTTCTGTTTTTTTTGTCTCCCCCCCCCCACACTGCCCATATTTTCATACATTTCCTGGGAATCGAAGATTAATTGCGTCTGTGTGTTTTTATCCCTCCTGACTCTTCCCCGTTCAACTTGAGCTGAACCAGCGTGCGCGGGCACTCGGGCTTGATCAGCGCAAACACCGCTCCCCCGAAGCCGTTCGAGCCCACCTCGCACTCCCCCCTGACTGCTTCCGTGACGACCTTGCGGACGCGCCCCATGACCAGGAAGTGGCGCCTGCCCTGCTGGTTGATGTCACGCTTGGCCCTCAACATATAATGGTGCCCCTTCCGCCAATGGGCTCGGGAACGGCACAGGGCCACGAGCCTTAGACGAATTGACGAAGTCCGAGCATTCCAATGCCGTCGGAAACTCCCGCATCGCTTTCCTCGACATGTCAAAAGCCTTGACTGTGATGTTCGGCCATTCATCTTGCGGCGCACACAGGTCACGAACTTGCTCCGCGGCCCTCCGATGCGCGCGGGCCATTAATGGCGATTCAAATCCCACCAAGATGAGTCGGCAAGTACCCTCTTGCACCCGCGTCGAAGACATACCGATAGTACTGCTCGCAGAGGCGTCGTTGCCCTCACGCCCCGACATCACCTTCAGCTTCCTCTCGATGGCGTCAACCTTCATCTGAACTCCATTCTGACCGTCAGGACCAGCCTGTAGCGCCTGCAACTGCACGTTGATGGCCGCGAGCTTTTCGTCAACTGCTGCACTCACAGCCGTCGCAATAGCCGTCTTGGAACCGTGCTCAACCGCCACCAGTCTCTTCTGTACTTGCTCAAGGTTCTGGTCGTGCTGCTGTTGGGCGCTGCGGAAGTCGTGCACCTCTTGAGTCATCGACTGCTCAATCCGCTCGATGTTGCTATTCATGCCACGTACCTCCATCATCAGCTCCTTGACCCAAGCTGGAGGGACTCCCCCCGCAGAGTCCTTGCCACGGTGCCTACTACCACTTCCGCTGGTACTCATATCAGATCCCCCCCGCACGGCTGCGACTGACCGACCTCTCCGAACTCCTCGACAACGAGCGCGAGTAAGAGCTGTCACGATGCCGCTCAGATCTGCGATCAGCACGGAATCCCTCGCTCTCGGCACGCCCCGTCTTGCCAGCCGACTTGCGCACATTGCGCGGGGCCATCGCGGCGAGCGACTGCGGCAATGATCAACTGCTCTCTGGTGAAGAACGCCGCGTGCTAGGTGCACGTCTGGATGAGATTGCGAGGCCTAACCTCAGGACGCTCGGGCCAACCCATTGGCTGCGTCCAAGCTCGAAGCGCCGGGGAAGCGTTTCGAACTTGAGCCGAAATAGCTACGGGGGCCTCTTGGAGACATCTTGGGGCCCTCGCGGGGCCCTCCCGGGCCTCTTGGGCCCCCCCCCCGCGGGAACCCGCGTCTTGTGTTATATGTGTAGTGAAAAATTTGGTCTTCTTGGGGCCCTCTCGGGGCCCTCCCGGGCCCTCCCGGGGCCCCCCTGGGCCCCGGGGGGCCTCCAAGAGGGCCGAGAATTCAACGCGCATTAAAGACAAACCGCCTCCTTATTCGAGAGCGCATTGTGTCGAGCTTGCGCCCCGTATCCCCCTGGCTCAAGCCGTCTCGGCTCGAGTCCGCCCCTGGCCAGGTTGCGCCCCTCTGGCGCCGCCCTGCGGCGGCGGCAGCCCCTGGCCGCCGCCGCGCGCGACAGGCTGCCGCCTGCCGCGGCCGCGGCTGCTGCTGCCGCCGCCGCCGTCGCCTCCACCCTGACCTGGAGGCTGGCGGTCGGCGGCGGCGGCGGCGGCCGGCGGCGCGCCCCGCCGCCGCCGCCGCTGCCCCCCCCCTGGAGACTGGCGCCCGGGCGGCTGGAGGCGGCCGGCGGCGACGGCTCGGCCGCCGCTGCCGCGGCTGCCCCTGCTGCTGCTGCCCGCCGCCTGGCCCCCCGCCGGCGCAGACGGGGGCCCTGGCGCTGGCGGCGCCGCGGGCGTCGCGGCGACCGCCGCCCTCGCGCGGCGCGCCCGCCCCGGCCGCTGCCTGCGCCGCGCGCCGCCGCCGCGCGCGCGCCGCTGCGGCGGCCGGCGCGGCTTCGCTGGCGCGGGCGGCCGAGCTCGCGGTCTGCGCTGGCGGACTGCCCCACGGCCAACCTGGCTGCCAGCCCCGCGGCCTGCCTGGCCGCCTGCCCGACTGCCAGCCCCGCAGCTCCCCGCCGGCGGCGGCGGCGGCGGCGGCGGCGGAGGGCGCGGTGGGCGGCGCCGCCGCCGCCCCGGGCCGCCTGCGCCACGACCGCCGCCGCTGCCGCCGCCGGCGCCGCCGCCTCCGCTGCCGCCGCCGCCCCCCCCCTGGCGGCGGCGGCGGCCGGCGGCGCCGCGGCCGGCGTCGCTGCTGCCTCCGCGGCGGCCGCTGCCACTGCCGCCGCCGCCGCCGCCGGCCCCGCCGGCTGCGGCGGCGGCGGCGGGGGCGCGGTAAACGACGCCGCCGCCGCCGCCCCCGCGGCCGCCGCCGCCGCGGCCGGCGCCGCTGCCGCCGCCGCCGCCGCCGCCACCACCGCTGCCGCCGCCGCCAGCTCCCCCCTGGCGGCGGCGGCTGCTGGCGCGGTGGCCGGCGCCGGCGAGGCGGTTGGCCCGCCCCGTGGCCGCCTCAACTGCCAGCCCCACGGCCGGCCTCGCGGCCCGCCCCACGGCCCGCCCCACGGCCGGCCTGACGGCCCGCCCGACGACCAGCCCCACGGCCAGCCCGGGCAGCTCCACAGCCAGCCCCACGGCCAGCCCGACGGCCAGCCCCGCGGCCAGCCCTACTGCCAGCCCCGCCGCCAGCCACGCGGCCAGCCCGGCTGCCAGCCCCACGGAAAACCCCGCGGCCAACCCGACTGCCAGCCCGACTGGAGCAGTCCACTGGCGACAGCAGGAGGACGTCCCCTGGCGACAGGCAGCGGCGGCCGCAGCGAGCAAGGCGCCCTTGCACCCCCGTGTCCGAATCCTGACGCCCTCGGGGGCACCCCTTGCGGCCAGCAAACCTCTCAAAGAGGAGCAGGGCCCGGTAGGACAGAAGTGAGTGCAGAGGTGGCGCCATTGGGCTCACAGCGAGAAGCAGGGCGCGTTCGGCCAGAAGGCAACGGACACGTTCCTCACGGTTTTGACAGTCAGGAAGAGGCCCCCCTGCACCCCTGCATCCCTGTGCCCCTTGGCTGTCAAGGCACCCCTGCCTCCCCGGGGCTGGGCCCCGACGCCCTCGCGGCCGCCCCTGGCGGCCAGCCGACCTCTCACAGAGAAGCAGGGCCCGTTAGGCCAGAAGGAAACGCTGCGGCCGCGTCAGCGGACTCCCAAGGAGAAGCTGGGGCAGGGCCCGTTAGGCCAGAAGGGAACGAAGCAGGTGCGACGTTGGACTCACAGGGAGAAGATTGCGAAACGGGTCGCCTCCACCGGGAAGAGCGCGAAGATAGTCGCGAGTCGCAGGAGGAGGAGGAGGAGGAGGAGGGGGCGCAAGAAGAAGTCAGGAGGGGACCTGTTCCCTGGACAAGCCGACCTTCGACATCGCGGTGTCCTGATCCCTCCTCTCTCCCCTATCTCACAGGCAATCGCGACCGCGAGTCGCCCCGATCCCGCTCCCGTGCAAAAGGGGGAGGAGCAGGAAGAAGTCAGGGGGGGGCCTGTTCTCTGGACAAGCCGACCTTCGACATCGCGGTGTCCCGACCCCTCCTCTCTCCCCAATCTCACAAGTAATTGCGACCGCTTGTCGCCCTGATCCCGCTCCCGTTCAAAAACAAGCTCCTCCTGTTCCGCTCTCTGATCTCTCTCTGGCAATGTGACCGTTAGTCCCCCTGATCCCACCGGCGCCCTTGCATCCCCTGGCGACAGTCAGGGCGATCCCACATCAGACACTCCTGGAGACAGCAGCGCTGCCACTGCCGGCAACGCCGCAGGGGGTGCGCCCGCGCTCGGAGACACCCCTCACAATTCGGGCAGTCAGGAAGATGTCTCCGCAAGTGTGGCCGTCGCTCACGGAAGGGGCGCGGCGCCTCCTGGGCGCAGCGCCGCGGCGGCAGTCGACGCCCCACCGGGCACCCCTGGCGGCAAGCAGACCACGCAAGGAGAGACCGGGCCCGATAGGCCAGAACGGAACGATGCGGGTGCGACGTTGGACTCGCAAGGAAAAGATTGCGAAACGGGTCGGTCGGCGCCGCTGCAGGCGGCGCCGCAGGGGGAACGCCCGCGCTCGGAGACGCCCCTCACCACTCAGGCAGTCAGGAAGATCTCTCCGCAAGCGCGGCCATTGCTCACGGAAGGAGCGCGGCCCCTCCTGGACACAGCGTCGCGGCGACAGTTCACGCCCTACCAGGCGCCCCTGGCGGCCAGCAGATACCGCGCAAGGAGAGACAGGGCCCGGCGGGCCAGGAGGGAACGGAGCGGTCGCGACATCGGACTCGCAAATAGAAGCAGGACCCGTTAAGCCATCCTTCAGCAGCAGCAATCCCCCAGGAAGTCCACAGGTGGGCGTCCGCCACAGCGCGTCAGCCCCTTCTCCTCCCGGAGATAGGCAAACAGGTGCCCCCACTGCCCCTCGCTCCTATCAGCGCCCTGGGGAAAGTGCCCTGGAGGAGGCCGAAGAGACGCCAGGAACGGCGCCCACTCCCGGCGACGGTAGCGCGGCGGCAGTCCAGAAGGCGGCCGATGGGAGTGCCCGAAAACGGAGACCTACCACGCATAACAAAGAGCCAGGATGACGTAAATCCACGGGCGGCCGCCAGCTGCTGCAGCACCTGCATCGGGGGCGTGGAAGGAGGCGCGACTGACCGTGACCCAGGGCATCCACGACTGGCTGGCTCGCCCGACTCCTGGATGCGCGCACGGGCCACAGACGGGCGCGTCTTCGCGACCGGCGCATACGCTCCGTCCGGCGCCTCCGAGGCCACCCCCGTGGCCGACGGCATATACGGAGCCCGCTACCTGGAGAGTCTGGGGCTGTCGTTGCACCTAGTCGGGAGCGAGACCCAGCGACGCCCCGCGGTGACCCCGTTCGCCACCGCCACCGGTGCGCTCGAAGCCCCCTCGCCGGGGAACAACGGTCCAGCCTTGCAGAGGCAGGACAACGAGGCCATCCGCCAGCTCGTCGACACAAATCTCTACGCGCCCATTCGCCCTGCTCCCCCGGAGGGGGAGGTTGAAGGAGGGGGGGGGATGAAGAGCATCGCGACGAGGAACAGATGCGCGACGACAAGGCGGAGGGCGAAGTGCAGGGCGGGGGCCTGCAGCGCGGCGCTGCCCTGGGACAAGCTCAGCAGCCTGACGGCGACCTCCTGCCTGCGCGCGGCGCCGCAGGTGCTGGAGCTCGACCAACGCCAGCTCCGGGAGCGGACGTGGACGAGGTCGGTCCTGATCCTGCCAAGCAGCACGAGGGCGAAATTCAGCCCCTGGCCGTCGCGACGGCCAGTCGCCCTGAGCCCGCGTCTGTTCTTGGCCATGCCGACCGTCAGCGGGGCGGCGCCCTGGCCCCTCCTATCTCTTCCCCAACCTCCCATCCTCCAATGCACCTGACAAGTGCGAAGGATAGTCGCCCCGATCCCGTGCCTGTTCCTGGTCGCGCCGACAGCGCAGCCTGGCGTGGCGCGTCAATCGCACCGCGCTGGTTGCCACGCCTTCGAATCGCAAACGATGCACGGCGTTCTGGAACCTCGACACCGCCGAGGTCCACGCTTACACAGCGCCGCCGCCCTGTCCACAACCGCCCCTGGGAAGACCGCCGCGCCCGCTGCCCGAGACGCCCAGGCGAGACGGGAGGCTACCGCTTCACCGCAGCCCGGCGCTCCTGGCGCAGGCACGTGGGCCAGGAAAAAGGGCAAGACCAGGAACCAAGTCAAGTTCGACCCGCCCTGCTGGCAGCCCGACATGATCGACCGCTTCCTGGGCGAAATGGCACGCAGCCACCGCGGCGCGGGCACCTGGTCCCGGAACGCGGACGCCCACGTCGACTGGGGCAGCGAAAACACCCTGTATCAGGAGTTCCAGGAAGCGGGGGGGGGCGTGGATTGGGAACGGGAACAGGCCCTCTACCAGGAGTTCCAAAAGAAAAAGGAGGTAACCAAAGATGAAGGGCGCGGAGAGGGCCAGGCGCGCAGCCCCGGGTCCACCGGCAACTGGGCCGGGAAGCGCCCCAGACGCTGACCAGCTCGGGGCCCGCTCCCCCCTGCCGGCGCGCAGGGTGCCACGCCCGGTTCATTCCGTTCCCTGCAGACTGCGGCAGTACATTGTGTGCAACCAACACACCGCTGGCCACGCGCACCACCTGGCCCCCTTCCCCCTCCCCCATTCGCTCCTGGGCCTGGGACCGCGTCTTCTCCTGATCCCCCGCCTGTTCCGACAGCGGCAGAGGCTGCAGCGCCGGCTGCAGGAGCCTAGCAGCCCATCGGCACCCCTGTCTTAGGTGGGCGCACGAGACGGGCATGCGCGACACGAGGGGCGCTGCCACGGGGGGCAGGGCTACGCGCTGACGCCGCTCAGTTTGCGTCCAAGTCAGCCTGGTCCACGTCTTCGGCGACCTGTTCCCCCCTCCCGTTTTGGCGACTTCCCCCCCCCCCCCCCTCCTGTCTTTAACGTGCATTGGGGCCGCGTGTCCCACCTGATCCCACTGGGTGCCCAGCTCCACCCCGGTGAGCACCGATGGCGCGGGCTGGCACGTCGACGGCTGGCGGTCAGCGCCAGCCCTTCTCCTCCCCGTTCGCTTATCCCCCTCCCGCTCGCAAACCCTCCTCCCAGGGCGGCAGCGCCCGGCCTGCGCGGCTTCGGCCCGGCGCTAGGCGCTGCACCTTGCCACCTCGGCGGCCCCGCTAGCCGTGGCGCTGCGCGGCTCAGGCCCGACCCGTGGAATTGCGGACGTCAGCGCATCGTGTGCGGCTGCTGCCCGTCTTCGCGCGCTGCCGATGCAGGACAGGCCCCCGCCCTGCAGGTCACCGGCTTCCTGTCGGTCATGGGCGGCCAGTTCGTTTGGAGGCCGCACCTCAAGCTTCACTGCTGCCTGGCCGTGGATTGGACTACCGCCCTGGGCCTCCTCTGCATCATCTGGTGGCACAACGTTGCTCATCGCCTTCGTGGTGTTCTTGTTCCTCCTGGGCGTCGACGTGGCCACGTGGCGCGCCCTCCCCCGCAGCGCTTGAGGCTGGTGTTCGCGGAGCGCCGTTGACGACAACACCACTCCCTTCGCCTTCCGGGACTTCGCCCTCGGTTACTGTCCACGGCGCACCCTTTCCTGCACATCCACTCCGGCGCCTGTTCCCCGGGCCCCGCCCGCTTCTGGCCGCCTGAGGCCCCGCCTTCCTGTGCCCTGTCCCCCTAATTAAAGCTGTGCGTCGCCCGCCTAGCTTTTAGCGGAGGAGGTTCGCTGTCGCCCCGCAGATCAAAAATACTGCGTCAAATTTGCGTTCACTTCTGGCCCTCCTACAAAACCCCACTTAAGCCCAAGAGAGACCCAAGAAGTCCCCAAAAGAGGGTTTTGAGTTAGCTTCCTGGCGGAGGGATCATCATGTATCCGCTCCTGGTACAACTGGTCCCTCTTGCGGGGCTCGGCGTGAGGTTTGGGGGGGGCCTTCAGGAGGGTTCCAGCCTGAGGTATCCAAAGACTTCGCGTGAGCTTCGAGTGCGATCGCGCTGCGCCAAGAGGGCTCCGAGAAGGCCCATGAGGCCAATAATGCGGCCCAAAAGGACCCCAGGACGGTCCCAAGAGGGACCCAGGGGGCCACCAGAACTCCCGTTGCGAGATTTTGTAAAAATCCGGATCGCCTTTTATGAAACGGCGTGGGGGCATGTGGAGAGCCTTCGCAAGTAAACGCGGCGCCGGGGTCACCATTTATCAGAAAATTGTACGAATTCGTACATGTCTGAGACGATCGCCGAGCCTCTTGGGAGTCCTTCTGGTGGCCTCTGGGGGCCTGCTGGTGGTTCTTGGGGCCTGATAGCGGGCCTCTTGGGCGCCTCTTGAAGTCTGTTGGGGCTTCTTGGGGGCTTCGTAGGGCGTTTGGGGTAGGCCCCTTTGGGGGTCTTTTCGGGGCCTGCTGGGGCCCCAAAGAGGGCCCCGAGAAGACTCCCAAACGGTCCCGGAACATCTTGGGGCCACCCGGAAATGCTGCAAAACCACCACCGGGTGACCGGGGGACCTCTCGGGGCCTTCTTGGAGCTCTCTTGGGGGCTCCAGGACGGCATGGGAGCGTTCAAGGAGGCCCCAAGAGGGCCGCGAGAAAACTCCAAGAGGGTTCCGAAAAGTCTCCGTGCCACCTGGAGGTGCTGCAGCACCATCTCTGGGTGACTCGGGGCTCTCTTGGAGCTTTCTTGGGGGGGGTCCAAGACGGCTCCACTCCACTGCTCGCGCAAACATCCCACCCACCCACCCGCAACTTGGTTTGCGAACCTCATGCGGCGGCGATTGCGATGAGTGTTTGGCGCTGGCTGGTGCATCTCTGCGGCCGCGCCAGCCCGCACATGCGCGCGCGCATTGGCCAGGTAGTTTGGCGCGACCGACGAGGCCGCGGTGGTGCTGACCGCTCGGCGCATCCCAGCGGGCACTTGAATGCGAGTCGGCGGTTTGGGCGGGTGCGGTACCATGGCAACGTCGACAAGCGTAGACACGATGACGATGATAGTGGCGATGTTGGTGATGACAGCTGCAGACACGATGCTGATGATAGTGGCGATGGCGGCACCGATGCCGATCACGCCGACGACGATAACGTCGTCTTCGCGTCGGTGATGAAGGTTTTGGAGGGAATTCGACATGCGCGCGCGGCAGACGCGCGAGAGGGGCTCGCATGGTATAATTTGTCACGGATCGTGCCACCCCATCATACGCGCAAGGGCGTCCGAACGATTTCGACATGCGCGCGCGAAGCCCGTTTGGTAGCATTGTATGAAAATGTTGAAAAACGCATGGTTCCGTACCTAGGCTCTGCCTAGAGGTTTCTTACTCTCTTTCTTAAAGGGGCCGGGCAGTGCACACCGCCCCGGGCGGTTCCCCCAGTATCCGCCCTGCGGTTCCCCCAGTTACGTCCCCTTAGCTTAGCGTTGCTTATCTCATCTTAGCTTAGCTTAGCTCCATCTTAGCTCAGGTTTATCTTAGCTTAGCTTACCTTCGTCTTAGCTTCGTTGAGCTTTAGCATAGCAGAGCACAGCATAGCATAGCATAGCGTGGCATAGCGCAGCACAGCAGATCATATCATAGCCCAGCATAGCATAGCATAGCGCAGCATAGCATAGCATAGCATAGCATAGCATAGCATAGCATAGCGCAGCACAGCACAGCACAGCATAGTACAGCGCAGTATAGCATTAGCATGGGTGTAATTCCCTACCTAGGCTCTGTCTAGAGGGTTAGTTTAGCTTAGCTTAGCTTAGCATAGCGCAGCGCTGCATTAGCATGGCATATCATGGCATAACATAGCCAAGCATAGCATAGCATAGCATAGCATAGCGCAGCATAGCATAGCATAGCATAGCATAGCATAGCATAGCATAACATAGCATAGCATAGCGCAGCTTAGCATAGCATAGCATGGCATAGCATAGTATAGCATAGCATAGCACAGCATGACATAGCATAGCTTAGCATAGCATAGCATAGCATAGCGCAGCATAGCATAGCATCGAATAGCACAGCATAGCATAGCGCAGCATTGCATGGCATAGCATAGCATAGCATAGCAACGAATGCAGCTTTCCTAAGGGTTCCAACTTCTGGGTAAGGTCGCACTGGGGTAATTTTCTCAAGAATTCGCAAGAGGGTGCGCGCACACTTTTGTTGACAATCCGTGTTCCGAAACCCTGTGTTTTTGTATGTTTTTTGCACGCTCGATTTTGACATCCTTCCGAAACCGACGGTTTTGAAGGATTTCGGCATGCGCGCGCGACGACGCGCGCGTGTGCACTTCGTCCCATTTGTTGCAAGGGATTCTCGCGACGGCACGCGCGCAAGAGCGCTCGAACGACTTCGACATGCGGGCGCGAAGCCCAGTTGGTAGCATTATATGAAAATGCTGAAAAAAACGCATGGTTGTCTTAAGAATTCGCAAAAACGCGCACACTTTTGTTGAAAATCCGTGTTCCGAAACCATGTGTTGTTATATAACTTTTGGGCACTCGATTTTGGAATCCTGCCGAAACCGCAGGTTTTGCAGGATTTCGGCATGCGCGCGCGACGACGCGCGCGTGTGCACTTCGTCCCATTTGTTGCAAGGGATAGTTGAAAGCTGTTGGTTTTTGATAAAAGGGGTGCGCGCGCATAATTTGTTGTAAGGAAGCTGAAGGGGGGGTCGATACCGGTTTGGCTGGGATAACATGAATTCACAAGTAGGACAAATAGAATGGACATTGGGTCATAATCACATGTGTTTTGCATTGGTTCCCGGTGAGTGGATAAGTCCGGGGGGGGAGGGTGGTATAAGATATCTGTTGTTTAAGCAGAATAGATGTGGTGGTGCGCAACCTACGTGGTACAATCGGTCTGGTGCAATATATGTGATGCAGTCTGTGTTTTTGTTTGATGGCGTGCGCGTCTCTCTTGAAATGACATTATATAGCACGACAACGAACCGCAACAACAACCGACAACAACGACAACAACAACAACAGTAGCAACAACAACGACAACAACAGCAGCAACATTAACAACAACGACAACAACAACAACAACAACAATAACAACAACAGCAAACAACAAGAAATAGTACCAGTAAACAACAACAGCAACAGCAACAACAGCAACAACAACAGCAGCAACAACAACAAACGACAACAACGACGACAACAACAGCAACAACAACAGCAACAACTACACATACAACTACAACTACAACTACACATACAACAACTACAGCAACACCAGCAGCAGCAACAACAACAACAGCGGCAGCAGCAGCAACATCGCTTCTCGGCCCCCGACAGGGTACCAAGACACCCCCGAGAAGCCCCCAAGACGCCTCAAGGGTTTCACAGGACCCCCAGGAGGCCCTGAGAGGCCCCCAAGAACCCCAACTGACCTCAAGAGGCGCCCGAGAGGCCCCCACCAGGCCCCCAGAAGCCGCCCCCTCCTCCGCGTCCGCATCTCCAGGAGATTCCCCCCCTCTTCCGCCCTTCCCCCCAGCGTCTTGGAGCCCCCCAAGAAAGCTCCAAAAGGGCCCGGAGGGGTCACCGGGTCACCCAGAGATGGTGCTGCAGCATGTCCGGGTGGCACGGAGACTTGTCCTGGAGCATCCCAAGAGAGCTCCAAGAGGACACCGAGAGGTCTCCGAGTCACCCGGAAATGGTTTTGCTGCATCTCCGGCGGACCTGGACACTTCTTTGGACCCTCTTGGAGTACTCTCGGGGTCCTCTTGGGGCCCCAGAGCGCCCCCCAGAGGCCCCCAAAGGGGCCCCCCCCAAGACGCCCTAAGAAGCCCCCAAGAAGCCCCAACATACCTCAAGTCGTGCCCAAGAGGCCTGCTGTCAGGCCCCAACCCCAGAGGCCACAAGAACGGCTCCCAAGAGGCTCGGCGATCGTCTCAGACATGTACGAATTCGTACAATGTCCGGATACATGGTGACCCTGGCGTCGCGTTTACTTGCGAAGGCTCTCCGCATGCCCTCACGCCGCTTCACAAGAGGCGATCCTGATGGACAACATCTCACCACGCAACGTGAGTTCTAGCGGCCCCCTGGGTCCCTCTTGGGGCCGTCCTGGGGTCTTCTTGGGCCGCATTGTGGCCTCATGGGTCGTCTTGGTGCTCTCGTGGGTCGTCTTGGGGCCCTCTTCGGTGGCTTCTTAGGCCGTCTTGGGGCGATTATGTTGGCCTCTTGGGCCGTCTTGAAGCGTTGAGCCCCGAAAAAACAAGAACGCTCAAATCCTACAGAAAATCAAAAGAAAAACCATGGTTCTGGCCTCGTGGAGCCCCAGAGGGGGGGTCTCTTTGGCAGTCTTGAAGACATTGTGAGCGTCTTGGGGCGCTCTTGGGGGCTTCTCGGAGTTTGGAGCAGTGCAATCGCATTCGAAGCTCATGCGAAGTTTTTGGATACCTCAGGTTGGAGCCCTCCTAAGGCCCTCCGAGCCTCAAGCCGAGCCCTGCAAAAGGAAGCATTTGCACAAACAGTGAAGACATGGTGACCTCCCCGCGTGGAAGCTAAACAACAATCTCTCTTGGGGCCTTCTTGGGTCTCTCGTGGGCCTTCTTGGGGGCTCCTAAAAGAGCCCGACATTTACCATACATTTACATATACTTAACACCAGACGCTCTCCGATAAGGAGGCGGTGTGTCGTAAATGTGCGGTGTTGAGTTATTCTCTCATGGAGGCCTCAGAGGGCTCCAGCAGGGGCCCAAGAAGGCCCGGGAGGGCCCCAAGAGAGCCCCAATATGACTCCAAGAGGACCAAAGGTTTAAACACAAATTTAAGACAAGACGCTTTCCAATAAAAAGGCGGTTTGTGTTCAGTGTGCGTTGATTTCGTGGCTGTCTCGGAGGCGTCTCAGGCGCCCTCAGAAGGCCCCCGCTGGGACCTAAGATGCCTACGAGGGCCACAAGAGGGCCCCAAGATGGCTCCAAGAGGACCCGAAATTTCACACCAGCACCAGCACCACGGGCAGCCCAGGAAACACAAACAGCATCAACGCCAGCAGCAAAAGCAACAGTTGTAGCAGCAACAACGAGAGAGGCAGCAACAGAAAAATGATTTCAAGATGGGCCCAAAAAGGTTTTAGCAAGATCGCAATATTACCCTTGTGGCCCCAAAATGTCCACCCCTGCTAAGCAGTGGCTCCAATATGATCCCAGAGCAACCCTGCGGCCCCAAGAGAGCACCGAGACGAACCCATTGTCTTCCGACTGAACTGGGGCTACCGCGCGACCTTGATTTTACTCCGAGGTGGCCCCATAACGACCCCATGAGTCCGAGACGTGTTCGAGATTGCCCCAAGATGGCCCTTTTTTAAACCCCAGTTTATCCAAAATTTGTGTCAATGGCAACAATGTGACTCCGACGCGTTTTTTCCTTCGCCCCTTGCTCTTGGCTTGGGCCGATAGGACGGATGGGGGTGATGGCCCTCCGCCCCCTCGTCGTCGCCCTCGTCGTCGTCGTCGTCGTCGCTGTTTGCCTGGCCCCCTCGGCCCCATACATCGGAGAAAACCGAATCCCGAACACAAGCCGAATCCATCGATTCTCTGATGCTGCACGCTTAACAGCTAGAAGCTATGCAGGAAACCACCTACGATGAAGCGCGCGTCCTGGAAGACGCTGAAGGCACTGGGAACCCGAAAAAAAAAAGACACGCTCCACCCCTCCCGAGGATGGCTAACTAGCCGTTTTGACAGGAACCCCACTCTTTGGATGGCTCCTGGCTCTTTGCTGACGCGTGAGTTGGCTAGAAAGCCACCTTCTGAAAGAGATTGGATGGCTCCTGGCTTCGCTTCTAACTCGCTTTCAAAGCTTCCTCCACCGGCGGGGGCAATAAGCTGGCCCTCTGGCCAGTGGCGCCTCAGCAAGCACGCGAGAGCTCGGGCAGGGTGAGAACAGGATTGGCCAGCCAAGGTCCCCCACCGCCTGCGCGATCAGCCTCTTCGAGGCGCAGCTGCACTCCAGCGGCACGCGCTGCTCTCGTAAGCGCCCCCCCTTGCCCTCGGTCGCCTGGCCATGTCAGAACTCTTGGGCCGCGCGGGGGCACTGCCAGGCCCGCGGGGATTGCTTGGGCAAGACGGCGGCCCGGCGGCCGCCTCCGCGCCGCAGAGCTCAAGCCCGGCTGCAGCAGGCCTCTCAAGCGCCTCGCCGGCGGCGAGGCACGCAGGTTGGAGGGTGAAAGAGGGGGTCTGCAGCAGGGGATCTTCAATGGGGGCTGAATGGCCCATGTATGCTCAATGTATCGTTCATGTATGTGAACGGGTACGATTGGCATCCAATAGTGTTGGCGGTCATTGAGGGCCAGTCGTTCGTGCCCGCGCGTTGCCCGCGCGGGCACACGCGCCGTCCATCCATTATCGTTCATGCTTGCGGGGGGTCTTGCATATTGCGCGTGGGGCAGCGAAGTGGAGTGCAAGTGTGTCTTGATTGTGCGATTGATGATCGTGTATGTTCCCAAACGATGACTTTTCGACCCCCAAGACAGATTTGGAATGGGGGCTACTTTTCTCCCAAAATGTGAATTCACATTTTTCTTTGTCCCAAACTGTGAATTCACATTTTCCTTTTTCCCAGTGTGAATTCACATTCTGGCCCCTTTCATAAAGAATCCTTCACAAAATTCCAAAATGTGAATCCATATTTTCATTTTTCCAAAATGTGAATTCACATTTTCCTTTTTCCCAACATGTGAATTCACATTTGGCTTTTCCCCACAATGTGAATTCACATTTTGCCCTGGCCTTCAAGATCCCCAACGCTGAGGCGGTTTGTTCCGCATGTCAGATTGGGCAGATTTCGACACTCACCTGACCGCTTTCGTGTGTTCCAGCCTTTTTCTTTTTGCGCCCTCAGCGCACGTTGCCTTCGTCGCCTTTCCCGAGCCCCCCGCCCCCTTGCTTCCTTTCCTTTCGCGTCTCGCGCGTGGGTGCAGGCGGGGGGCTTCCATTAGTTCCCCCGCCGAACACAGCAATCGAGGATGCATCGCCCGTTCATGGCCCATAAAGACATCATTGCCGGGGCCCTGCGGCCGACCCCCACTTTCACCCTCCAAGCAGGCGCCAGCCCTGAGCCGCAGCACGCCGCCGGCGCCACCTGCTCGTCTTGCCCCGCCCAAGCGGGGGCGCCGCCAGGCCCGCCAGCCGCCTCCGCGCCGCAGAGCTCAGGCCCGGCTGACGCAGGCCTCCCAAGCGCCGCGCTGGCGGCGAGGCACGCAGGCGCCAGCCCTGGACCCTGCCACGCCAGCGGCGCCGCGCGCTCGCCTCTTGCCCTGCCCGCGGCAGGGGGGGGCCGCGCCAGGCCGCTTCCTGAAACGCTAGGAGGGCCCGACGCACGCCGCGGCCTGGGCCCCCAGAATCCCGCCTGCGGCACGGAATATTTAGCCCGTCGCGCTGCCCGCCGCGGCCCGGACGCACGCAGCGCCGGAGCTAGACGCATCGACCGCGCGGCGCGCTACATGCGCTTCGCTGTCCAAGCCTCGGCACGGCCGGCATATACAATAACGATAACAATGTGCGTTGGCGCCAGGCCCCCACGCTCTGCCCCGCAGGCCGGCGGCCCCCCGCCCCTGGTCATCTATGGGCGCACAGCGGCCGCGCGACGCGACTTCCCTGGGCCCCCCGCCGCGGCGGCCCAACGGGCCCAGAGGGGCCCTGCCGGCACGCTGGCGCGACAACGGCGGCCCCAGACTTAGCCTCTGCGGGGCTGTCCGGGGCGCCGTTCGAGTTCTTTCGGGCGCGCCGTCAGGGGGCGCGACCCGCCTCCGGCAGGGAGGGGGGCCAAGGCGCGGCACTGGCAGCGCTGGCGACGGGCCTCGCCACTAACGCGCGACGCAGCATCGCACCCCGCCCCGCGACTCTCGCTGGTTGACGAGCTGCCGCGCGCACGGGATCATTGCCCAACGGTCAAAACTGGGGCCACTTCTCCGTCTGCAACCAAAAATGTCGTCGGAACTGCAATGGAGCCGTTGAACACCATTGTCGGCGCGCACTTCAACGCCGCCCTCGACGAGGGAATGCCCATCGTGACCGCCGACGCGAGGGCGTCGCAACCGACGCTGTCCAGGGCGTCGCCCGTGGCCCTGTCGTGGAGCATTATCTCAGCAGTGCTGCGCCTGTCACGACGCGAGAGCTTAACGCTCTAGCGAACTCGCGTCACGGAGCTCCGTTTTCACCAAAGCAAACTGGTGCGCGGACCTGGCCTCTCAGCAGCCCTAGTTTACCGGTAGGCGCATGCACTGCGACCTCTATACTCCGCATGCCGCAGCACTACGCGGCCCTCAGCCCCAGGAGGCCTGCAACGCCCCGCCGGAGCAGTAAGCAGCAGCGACGCCATAGACGCCGCAGCGAGCGCAGTCGCAACGACAGCTACCGCCGCCTCATCGGCGCCGCAGTCGGTGGCGCAGTGCTGTTTGGCCCCGTAGAGCCAGATATTGCGGTGGCGCTCGGGCACGGCGCGGTGAATACCGCGGCGCGGCTCGCCCGCGCAGGTCTGGGCACCGTCGGACCTGCAGCGGCGGAACCACGCAGCGGCGCTGCGCACCGCCCAAACCTAGGGCGAACATGGGCGAACAGACAGCGCCCAACAGCCCAGGAGGCACGCTGCGAACCCGGCAGGCACAGCCGCGGCCTCGGATTCTGCCCAGCAGGCAGCGCGGCCGAGCCCATAGCGGAGGGCCCTCACCGACAGCTGCATCTCCACGGTTTCACGTTGCACTGGACAGCCCCGCAGAATAATCGGCAGCGGGCGCACGGGCCTCCCCCTTGGGGCGGCGCCGCGAGCAACGCCGCGGCCCCGGGCGGCTGGCCTCCGCGCCGCGCTGAGCGGTTCCAGACAACTCGCCCCCCAGCGGGGTGGGTGAAGAAGCCGTCGGAGCACGCGCGCACGCCTGCGGCGGGATGCCCCGAGCGCCAGGCGCCATGCGCGCCAAGGCCCGCCCCCTGCAAAGCCGGCGGGCGCAGGGCGGCGGCGGCGCGACGCTGCGGTGCCACAGTGCCGCGTCGCACCGCAGTGCCGCGGCGCTATGGCCACCGCTCGCCAAACCTGCGCGGGGCGCCAGCGGCGCCCGCCTGGCCACTGGGGCCTGCGAGAGCTTCAGGAGCCCTCTGGGGTCCGCACCGCCAGCCAGCGGCAGGCGCGACCAACAGAGCGCAGCCGATGCCTCAATAATGCATCGATCGACTCTACCACACTCGACCGCGCAGGGAGAGCGAGGACACCGAACGAACCAGCGAGCCAGCACGGCCCTCAAGTAGTTCGCCGACCTTCGGCAACCTGTTGGCAGTCGGCGTCGCGGTCGGACTGGCAGTCGGCGTTGCCGCCGGATTGGCAGTCAGCGTGACCGTTCGGCTGGCAGTCGGCGTCGCCGTCGGACTGACACTTGGCGAAGCTGTCGGACCGGCAGTCGGCGATGACGTCGGGCTCGCCATTGGCGTTGCCGTCCTCCTGGCAGACCGTGTGGCGGTCCGACCGGCAGTCGGCAATCTCGTTGGGCTGGCAGTCGGCGTTGCCTTCGGACTGGCCGTAGGCGTTGCCGTCGGAAGGGCAGTTGGTGATGCCTTCGGCTTGGCAATCGGCGCTGCCGCCCGCCCTGCTGGTCGTCCGTGTCGCGGTCTCACTGGGAGTCGGGCTCGCCATGAGGCTGGCGACCGGCGATGCCGTCATGCTGGCAGTCGGAGTAGCCGTTGGGCGAACAGTCGGCGACGCCGTCGGTCTGACCGTAGGCGTTGCCGCCGGACCGACAGTGGGCGTCGCCGTCAAGCTGGCATACTGCGTCGCGGTCGGGCTGGTCGTCGGCGATGCTCTTGAAGTGGCAGTCGGCATTGCCGTTGGACTGGCAGGTCGGCGATGCCGTCGGACTGGCCGCATGCGTAACTGTCGGACTTACAGTCGGCTCTGCCGTCATGCTGTCAGTCGGTGTCGCGTTCGGACAGGCAGTCGGTGTCGCCGTCGGACGGCAGTCGGCGTTGCCGGTGGACTGGCGGTCGGCGGCGGCGTAGGACTGGCTGCAGGCTCTGCCGTAAGACTGGCAGTTGGCGTTGTCGTCATGCTGGCAGCCAGTGCTACGGTCGGACTGGCAGTCGGCGTCGCCGTCGACAACGCGGTCGGCGCCAGTCGGCACTGCCGTTGGACTGGCAGTCGGCGATGCCGTCGGTCTGGCCACAGGCGCTGCCGTCGGGCTGGCACTGTCGTTGGATGGACAGCGGGCGTCGCCGTCCCGCTGGCAGCCGGTGCCGCGGACTGACTCGCAGTCAGCAGCGCCGTTAGACTGGCAGACGCCGTTGCCGTTGGACTGGCAGTCGGCGATGCTATCGACCCGAGCGCGGGCGTAGCCCTCGGACAAGCTGTCGGCATTGCCGTCCCGCTGGCAGTCGATGTCGCGGCCCGTCTGGCAGTCAACACTGCCGTCGGACTGACACGCGGCGTTGCCGTCGGGCGGGGAGCAAGCACGGCCGCCAGACTGGCCGCGGGCGTTGCCGTCGGACTGGCAGTCGGACTGGCAATCCTGCCAGACGTTGGTGTCGTGGTCGAACTGGAAAGCCGGTGTTGTCGTCGGACTGGCAGTCGGCGTTGCCGTCGGACTGGCAGTCGGCGTTGCTGTAGGAGAGGCGATCGGCGCCGCCGTCGGACTTGCCGAAAACGATGCCGTCGGAGTGGCAGTCAGCGCTTCCGTCCTGCCGACAGTCGGCGTCGCGGTCAAAATAGCAGCTGGCGCTGCCGTTTGCCTGGCAATCGACGTCGCCGTTGGACTCGCAGTCGGCGACGCCGGTCTGGCCGTAGGCGTTGCCGTCGGACTGGCAGTCAGCTCGCCCGTCCTGCTGGCAGTCGGTGTCGCGGTCAAAATGGCAGCCAGCGTTGCCGTTCGGCTGGCAGTCGGCGTAGCCGTCGGCCTGGCCGTAGGCGCTGCCATCGGGCTGGCAATCGGCTTTGCCATCCTGTTGGCAATCGGTGTCGCAGTCCGACTGGAAAGTCGGCGACGCTTTCGGACCCGTCGCCGGCGCCGCCGCTGGACTGCCAGTCGGCGGCGCCGCCCTGCTGGCAGCCAATGTCGCGGCCCAACTGGCAGTCGGCGTGGCCGTCGGACCAGCGCTGACCGCTGTCAGCTGGCTGGCAAACGGCGTCGCCCTTGGACTGGCAGTCGGCGACGCCGTCGGTCTGGCCGCAGGCGTTGCCGTCGGACTGGCAATCGGCGTTGCCGCCTTGGTGTCGCGGTCCGTCTGGCAATCGGCGCTGTCGTCCTGCTGCCAGTCGGCAGTGCTGTCCGACTAGCAGTCGGAGCCACGGCCGATCTTGAGGTCGCCGTTGCCGTTGGGCTGGGGGCTGGTGCCGTGGACGGACTGGCAGTTGACGAGGCCGTCAGATTGGCAGTCAGCGTTGCCGTCCTGCTGGCAGCCAGTGTCGTGGTCGGACTGGTATTCGGCATTGCCGTCGGGATGGCAGTCGGCTTTGCTGCCGGGCGGGCAGTCGGCGTTGCCGTCAGACTAGCCGCAGGCGCCATCACTCCTCAGCAGGACTGCGAAGTCCTGTCTGGCGGCAACCTGCGAGCAACTCCAGTAGGCGACCAGGGCAGGGAGGTCGCAGCGACACTCGTTGCGCAAACTGCAAGCCATGGCACTCAGCGCTCCAGAACAGGACAGCGTGGTACCATCTGGCGACATCCTGCGCGTAGCTCAGGCCTGCGACTGGCGCACGGAAGTCCCTTGACTTAAGTGGCCCGTGCTGCAGGCCACGGCGCTGCCATCGCTCCACGGCTGCGCTGTGCGACACCCGCTTGCGGAAATTGTTCTTCTAAATCTAGTCGAATCCCGATCGGCGCTCCAGACTGCGCAGGCGCTACAGGTGATGTGGGATGTGGGCGCCGCCCTCAAGGCTGCCGCCGACATCACTGACAGCGTCGTTGACGATGCCGCCATCGGCGGTGCAGCGGATGGCGCCAGCGTCGCAGCAGCTTACGCCGAGGTCGGCGTCGATCGACACGGCTCGACCGCACCAACCTCGATGGCCTCGGGTACCCACGTGGTGCGAGATTGCTCGACTCCGCAGAGTTCGATGCCGTCGCCGACGTCGCAACCAATACCGAGCTGGCGGTCATCATGGTAGCGCCAGACGCCCCGAAGCTAGACACCAGTGGTGCTGGCTTCGGCCGGGGCGGACCCCATGGTACTGCGCGGACCCGGAAGTCTGGATCCCGCCGCGGTGCTCGACCCCGCCTGGGCGGACATCGCGGTTCGGCTCATCGAGCCCGCCCGCATAACCGACGATGCGGCAAGGAGCCGCGGTGCTCACCACCCCGCGGGCGGTATCGTGACACAGTGGGCGACCAGGTCACCGCACTGCTCGCCCAGAACTAGCTTCAGCCAGGGTGGATACCCTTGCACCGCTCGAACACGTGTGGCTGGTCGTGGCGGACCCCACAGTACGGCTCAACGAGCCCGTGCGAGCCGCCGCCGAGTGGCGGAGGGCCACCTGCCTTTTCACCGCTGGCCCAGGGAGCACCTTGCGACCGCGCCCAGCGCCGCAAGGTCGCACTGCCCATGGTCGCTGATGCTGCTGGCCTCGGCGCCCGCCACCCCGCGGGCGGTCTCGCTCAGCTGCCGGCGACCAATGGAGGAGCCCCTCGGTCACAGCACTGCTCGCCCTCTGGCACCAGCAGGGCCCATGTCTAGCTCCCATGGACGGAGCCCGTCGCGGCGCCTGTGTCGCCGCGCCCCAGACGGGCCCTCGTACTCGGGCGGGGCGGCCACCGTTTACCCGCTGCCACTTCCGACGCGCGAGTGCGCGCCCACCCCTTGTCCAACAGGGCGACCAACATCCCGCAAGACGGAACTGGGCATTCGGACCTAGCTGGCGGCGCGCCCTCTGGGTGCGGCGGCTCTGAGTCGGAGGACAAGCCTCTACTGCAAAGCTGCCGCGGTATGGGTAAGGGCACCGCCCGAAGCCGTATTGGACCACCCTGAGCCAAAACAATTGCGGGAAAGCCGTCGCGCGACTCATCACCGTCATCGTCATCGTCATCGTCATCGCCATCATCATCATCATCATCATCATCATCATCATCATCATCATCATCAGCAGCAGCAGCAGCATCATCAACATCAGCAGCAGCAGCACCATCATCATCATCATCATCATCATCATCATCATCATCATCATCATCATCATCATCATCATCATCATCAGCATCATCTGCATCATTACCATCATCATCATCATCATCAGCATCATCAGCATCATCAGCATCATCACCACCACCACCATCATCATCATCAGCATCACCATCATCACCATAGCCACCACCACCATCATCATCATCGTCATCATCATCACCATACTCATCATCATCAGCATCATCATCACCATCAGCATCATCAGCATCATCATTATCATCAGCATCAGCATCAGCATCATCATCATCATCATCATCACCATCGTCATCATCATCAGCAGCAGCATCATCATCAGCAGCAGCATGATCAGTATCATCATCGTCATCATCATCATCATCAGCATCACCACCACCACCATCCGCATCATCACCATCAATATCAGCATCATCATCAGAAGCGTGAACATCATAATAATAATCATCATCATCATCATGACAGTCGTCATCATCGTCACCACCATGATCGGCATCATCAACATCATCATCAGCATCCTCATCAACATCATCAGCATCATCATCAACAGTATCGGTATCATGATCCGCATCGTCATCAGCATCACTATCAGCATCAACATCCTCATCATCATCCTCCACATCCTCATCCTTATCCTCATCAGCATCGTCATCAGCATCATCATTAGCATCATCATTATCATCCTCATCTTCATTACCTCATCAGCATGATTATCATCAATATGATCATCATCATCATCATCATCATCAGCAGCAGCAGCAGCAGCAGCGGCAACAGCAGCGGCCTCCTCCTCCTCCTCCTCGTCCTCCTCCGCCTCCGCCTCAGCCTCCGCCTCCGCCTCTTCATCACCCTCCTCCTCCTCCTCCTCTTCCTCCTCCTCCTCGTCCTCGTCCTCCTCCTCCTCCTCCTCCTCCTCCTCCCCTTCCTCTTCCTACTTCTCCTCCTTCTCCACCTCCTCCTCATTTCTCCGCCTCCACCTCCACCTCCGACACCGCCTCTTCATCCGCCTCCTCCCCCTCATCATCCTTCCCCTCCTCTTCCTCCTCCTCCTCCTACTCCTCCTCCTACTCCTCCTCCTCTCCACCTCCACCTCCAACTCCTCCGCCTCCGCCTCCGCCTCCACCCCTCCTCCCTCCTCCTGGTGCTCCTCGTCCTCCTCCTCCGCCTCCTCCTCTTCCTCTTCCTCTTCCTCGTCCTCCTCCTCTTCCCCCTCCTTCTACTTTTCCTTCTGCTTCGCCCTCCTCTTCAATCCCTCTGGGCCCCTCCCTGTCTGGGGGCGCGCCACAACGGCCAGGAGGAGCATCACCTGAGGGGCCAGGAGCGCGACAACGAGGCCGAGTCGACGACAACGATGGCGGGTCGACGATAACGACGACGACGACGACGACGACGACGACGACGACGACGACGACAACGACGGCGGCGGCGGCGGCGGCGGCGGCGGCGACGAGACGACGAGTCGCGGGGATGGGGGTTCGGGGGGGAGTCGGGGGAGTCGATTAGACGTGCCGATGGCAGTAAGGAGTGGGATTCCTGGACGGATGGAGGGGCGGAAGCTGTGGCTCCAAGCTGGCCAGCGCTCCAATCCCTGCCGCACAAGCGAGGACAACGCGACTGCTCAGCCCTGATCCACACATACGACGAGCTGCAACCAAACTCGCGAACGACAAGTTCGGGCACTGCATTGAATGATATGTCGCCGGCACATAAACTGAACATTGACTCCCGTCCTGTCAGATCCGTCCGACGCATACATCCCAGAGCGAATTCGCATTGTCGGTTTGGCTCGTCGGTAGCGCACTGAAGCCCAAATTCGCCAGGATGGTTCTGACAGGCAACACCCCAATTGTAGACCGCCGAGCCCAACATGCTCTGACATTAGAACCACCGCAAAGAAATAATGAACATCGGGGCAGTCATACTGTCACTGGCATGGGGACGGCACCAATGTCGCTACAAATGTACGACCATATGTACTTCAAACGTGCCTCGCACCCGTGATGAAGTCATCACTTCTGTCATTGGTGCAGCCAATCGTACAACCACCTGCGCCTCCACCCGTTATACACATGTATGTGTATACACGGTGAATAAATATACCAGATACCAAATATGGTTGGTCCGCTATCGCTTCGCCACAACATATTGTCCTCACCCAGGGCGCGAATTCGTTGCACCCCTCCACAAGCACGGACTAATATTGCAAGCATCTTGGCTTCCAACACCTTGTCCATGACCATGTTCCTCCTCCTACGGTGGAGTTGTTGCAATCACATGCGACCTCCCCCTCATGCGACTCAGTCTCCTCATTCATCTCATCCTCCGATTCCTCGTCGTCGTATGTCACGTCGTTGTGCCCTGATTGTTCCTGCGGAACCTCGGTGGATCCACTTTGGCCATCGTGGGCTGCCTGTGCGGCCCCATGAGACAACCCAGGCCCGCCCTCAAAGCCAGACTCTCCCTAATTGCCGCAACCTCCTGTGGAAGGTCGGTGGCCATATTCTGGCATTCTGGCTCCCGATCCGGTCTCTATGTGTCTCCAGTCGCCCTCATGGCGATCTCTTGGGCCCCTCTTGGAGGAGTCCTGAGCTAATTGGGGCCATCCTGGAGCATAGGGTACCTTCAGGGTTTGGGCTGCCGTGTGTTTCGAGTTGCAACGCAACGCAATCCTGCGCTACGCAATACAATGCCTTGCAATGCAACGGAATACTGCGATGCGTATTGCTGGGTCTTGCTGACCGGCGCGGCCCAGTGTTCTGCAATGATACGCCATGCAGTGCTGTGACATGGTATGTCATGCTAGTCTACGCGACAATGTGCGCTATGCAATGCTATGCTGTACTATGCCATTCTACGCAATGATCAGAGTGAGGGGACCGAACCGTCATTCACTGTCCCTGGGCGCGTGGCTGAAGTGAGGTTCTGCGGTGCGGATTGGTGTTGTTTATGCGTTACCAGCTGTTTCCCATCCGCCATGTTGTTGTTGTTGCTGTTGTTGTTGATGATGTGGTTGTTGCTGCTGCTGTTGGTGATGTTGTTGTTGCTGCTGCTGTTGTTGGTGTTGTTGTTGGGTTGTTGTTGTTGCTGTTGTTGTCGTTGCTGTTGCTGCTGTTGTTGCTGCTGCTGTTGTTAGTGTTGTTGTTGATGTTGATGTTGATGCTGTTGTTGCTGCTGCTGCTGATGATGATGCTCTTGGTGTTGTTGTTGGTGCTGCTGTTATTGTTGTTGTTGATGTTGCTGATGTTGAATATTCATTTCTAAAGAATGATTATTGCGGATCTGCGGAAACGGTTCCGCGCGCTATCGCCTCGACGTCGGCTACATTTTCTCTGAAACGAGGCTCCCGCTCGAGCGTTGGCTTGAGCTTAAATGTAGGCCCTTTGGATGCCCAGCTGCGACAACAACGGCTCCCGCTCGATATTTCCTCACAGCTTACCCCGAGACACTCTGGCCAGAGAGGCCCCCGAACTCACGAACGGCGCTCTCGCTCGAGACTTCCTCGCAATTCAATTAAGTTGGCGGAGGCCCAACCACGACGACAAGGGTTCCTGTTCGATACTTCCTCACGATTTACTACGAGAGCCCCTGGCCAAGAAGGCCCCCGAACTCAGGAACGGCGTTCTCGCTCGAGACTTCCCCGTAATTCAGGAAAGTTGGTGGAGGCCAGGACATTGCGAGAAGGGCTCCCGTTCGATATTTCTCCATCGGTATTCCGAGAGCCCCTGGCCAGAGAGGCCCCCGAACTCAGGAACGGCGCTCTCGCTTGAGACTTCTTCGCGTTTCAGTCAGTGGCCGACAAGGATGAGATTCCCTCCGAAAGGGGGTGCAATCGAAGACGAAGTGGGCGGGTACCGAGGGTTGGGGTATACGGAATGCAAGACACGCGTGCCAGTGAGAGCGAATAGTCTTAAAATGAATGTTGTTGTCGGTGGTGTTGTTGAACATTATTAATTCTAAAGAATAATTATTGTTGGGACCCCTGGTGCACGGCCCCCCTGCGCCGCCTAGGCCGCAGCTACATTTTCATCATTTTCGTGAGGAAGCCTCAGGTAATACGATGTCATCAAGATCCGGTTGTTTTGTTGTAATCCGTTTTCCCTTGCAAAAAACACTATAAAATGACATTTCTTGTTCTAATATAATCAAATTTCAAGAATCCCTTGCAAAAAATAAGGTAAAGTGGACATTCGCGCGCGCAAGACGAAATCCTTCCAAAAGCTTAGTGTTCGGAGCGATTTTAACATAAAAACATCAAAAAACCAATGGTTTTTCAACAAAAAAATGTCAAAATCTCATCCCGCGCGCTCTTGCGGATTCGTAGGAAACCCAACACTTTTTAAACATTTCTGTCAAACGGGCTTTTGCGAGCAACTTTTTCGAACTTCTGCGACAACGGTTGCGCACCTGCCAGGGCCATCATCCCTGTCAAATAATACCATGCGGGACACATTCGTTTTTTCTTCGCGCGCGCACGCCGAAATCTCCAAAAACCATTGGGCTTCTTAAGAATTTTAGCACCGCGCATCATAAAATCACACGAATCGCACCGTAGGTCCTCGAACAACACCTGTACGAACGTAGGCTTAACAACTTCTGTGGGTGTGTACTCCACGCCAGTGTAGTAGCCACGGTCGTCCGCAGGCCACGAAGTGAAGTGTCCGAACGTCATAGGGCGGGAAGCTGGGTGTGGGTGGTGGCGAAGAGTCGTGTGGATATTTGGTAGAGCTTGCACTGCCCCCCCACAAAGTGGGGGTATTGGCTGGCGTCGCATGAAAACCCTGGCACTGGTGAGAACACTGAGCGTTCGGGTAAAGTGATTGTTGTTGTTGTTGTTGTTGTTGTTGTTGTTGTTGTTGTTGTTGTTGTTGTTGTTGAACTCTCACTGCTGAAAAAAACAAATATTATTGATCCCCCCCTCCGGTGACCATGGTGTTTTTTTCACTTGAAGTGCTTCCCCCGGGGCTCGCACTTTTTTGTTTAAGGGAAAATCGCAAGGGTCAAACTGTGCGTGCCCCTGGACCCCGGGTCACAACAACAACGGCTCCCGCATGAGACTTCCTCACAATTTAGCCAGGACCCCCGCTCCCGCCTGAGACTTCCTCGCATTTTACACAGGAGTTGCGCCCTCGCTTGGGACTTCCTTACAATTCATACAGGAATCGCTCTCTCGGCGCTCTGGACTCGCGCTCTCGCTGGAAAATCGCTTGCGATCTATTCAAGAATCGAGCCCTTGCGTTGGAATTCTCCGCAATTTACTCATGCACCGCGCCCCCGACACTCAGGCACCCACGAGTCGCGCTCACGCCTAGGACTCCCTCACGGTTAACTTAGGAATCGAAATCTTGTTTCCCTTCGTGGCGCCAACGCAGCACTTCGTGGCCCGTTCGCTGCCCTTCGTGGCAACTTCACTGCCCTTCGTGGCCACCTCGATGCCCTTCGTGGCCCCGTTGAAGCCCTTCGTGGCCCCCTCGCTGCCATTCAAGCCCCGATGCAGCCCTTCGTGGCCACTTCGTTGCCCTTCGTGGCCCCGTTGCAGCCCTTCGTGGCCCCTTCGCTGCCCTTCGTGGCCCCGTTGAAGCCCTTCGTGGTTTCCTCGTTCCCCTTCGAGGCCCCGCTGCAGCCCTTCATGGCCCCCTCGCTGCCCTTTTCGTGGCCCCCCCGTTGCAGCCCTTCGTGGCAACTTCACTGCCCTTCGTGGCCCCTTTGCAGCCCTTCGTGGCCACCTCGCTGCACTTCGTGGCCACGTTGCGTGCAGCCCTTCGTGGCCATTTCGTTGCCCTTCGTGGCCCCGGTGCTGCCCTTCGTGGCCACCTCGCTGCACTGCGTGGCCCCGTTGCAACGCTTCGCGGTCCCCCCGTTGCCCTTCGAGGCCCCGTTGCAGCCCTTCGTGGTTTCCTCGTTCCCCTTCGAAACCCCGCTGCAGCCCTTCATGGCCCCCTCGCTTCCTTACGTGGCCCCTATTGCATCCCTTCGTGGCCACCTCGCTGCCCTTCGTGGCCCTATTGCAGCCCTTAGTGGCCCCCTCGCTGCACTTCGCGGCCCCGTTGCAACCCTTCGTGGCCCCCTCGCTGCCCTTCGTGGCCCCGTTGCAGCCCTTCGTGGCCCGCTCGCTGCCCTTCGTGGCCCCGTTGCAGCCCTTCGTGGTCACCTCGCTGCACTTCGTGGCCCCGTTGCAGCGCTTCGCGGCCCCGTCGCTGCCCTTCGTGGCCCCGTTGCAGCCATTCTTGGCCACCTCGCTGCCCTTCGTGGCTCCGGTGCAGCGCTTCGTGGCCTCCTCGCTACCCTTCGTGGCCCCGTTCCTTCGTGGCCCCCTCGATGCCCTTCGTGGCCCCGTTGCAGATCGCGCTATCGCTCGAGACTTCCTCGCGATGTATGCAACACGAACGCTTCAGCAACCCGCTTGCTCGACCTGGCCGCCTGGGCCCGCCTTCCCGACCCGCCCGTTAAGGCCTATCCGCCCGATGTTCCCGTCTGGTTTTGCCACCTGCTTTCTGCTCTCAGCCCCCCTTTTGCTAATCTCTCTCGCGCTCCATCATCCTCCTTTCCCCTTGTCCCGTCCTTCCATCCGTCCTCTCGTCCCCTGCCTCATGGGGCTGCACGAAATACACGCTGCAGGAAAGGAGGATATACCCCCAAGAGGACACGATTCAAGACGAAGAAGGCGGGTATCGAGGGTTGGGGATGTACGTGTTGAATGACACGCGAGCAAATAAGAGCGATCAGCCTTACAATGATTCCCTACCTAAGCTCTGCCTAGAAGGGTTCTTACCGTATTGGCTTGAAGGGCCAGGCAGTGTTCCACGCCCCGGGCGGTTCCCCCAGGATCCGCCCCGCGGTTCCCCCAGTGACGCTCCCTTAGCTTAGCGTTGCTTATACCAGCTTAGCTCCGCCTAGCTTAACTTCGCTTAGCTTAGCTTAGCTTAGCCTAGCCTGGCTTAGCTTGGCTTAGCTTAGCTCAGCTTAGCTCAGCTTATTTTGGCTTGGCTTGGCTTAGCTTGGCTTAGCTTAGCTTAGCCTAGCCTAGCTTAGCTGAGCTTAGCATAGCTTAGCTTACCTTAGCGCACCATAGTGCAACGCAGCATTAGCACAGCACAGCACAGCATAACACAGCATAGCATAACCAAGCATAACATATCATAGCATAGCATAGCATAGCCTATCGCAACATAGCATAGCATAGTATTGGATTGCATTGCATTGCTTAGCATAGCACAGCGCAGCATAGCATAGCACAGCACAGCATAGCGCAGCAGAGCATAGCATAGCATAGCATAGCATAGCATAGCATAGCATAGCATAGCATAGCGCAGCATCGCATATCATAGCATAGCCTAGCCTAGCATAGCATAGCGCAGCATATCATAGCATAACATAGCACAGCGCAGCATAGCATAGCGCAGCATATCATAGCATAACATAGCCCAGCATAACACAGCGCAGCCGAGCGTACCCTAGCATGGCATAGCATAGCGCAGCATAGCGCAGCATAGTGTAGAAGTGAATGTAGGTGTAGATGTAGATGTAGGTGTAGATGTAGGTGTAGATGTAGGTGTAGATGTAGATGTAGATGTAAGTATCAATGTTGTTGTTGATGTAGATGTAGATGCAGGTGTAGATGTTAATGTAACTGTCGGTGTAGATGTAGACATTGCTTTCCTAGATGCTGCAACTCCTAGGTAGGGTCGCACTGGGATAATTATTGTTGTTGTTGGTGGTGTTGTTGTTGTTGTTGTCGTCGTCCACCCCGAGTCCCGGCCCGCGACCCACCCGCGACCTGCCCGCGACCCACCCCGCAACCCATCCGCGACCCACCCGCAACCCACACGCGACCCGCCCGCGACCGGGCCCGCGACCCACCCGCGACCCACCCGCGACCCCGCCCGCGAACCACCCGCGACCCACCCGCGACCCACCCCGCCACCAACCCGCAACCCACCCGCGACCCACCCCGCGACCCGCCCGCGACCCACCCGCGACCCACCCGCGACCCGCCCGCGATCCGCACACGCGACCCGCCCGCGACCACCCGACCCGCGACCCATCCCGCGACCCATCCGCGACCCACCCGCGCGCGACCCCCGCGACCCACCCGCGACCACCCCGCGACCCGCCCCACCCACCCGCGACCACCCGACACACCCGCGACCCACCCGCGACCGGGCCCACGACCCACCCGCGACCAACCGGCGACCCATCCCGTGACCCACCCGCATTGCTTTAACGAAAAAATCGGCGCCTGCGGCGGGCTCACTGCATAATTTGTAACAGCTAGGCGCCTGCGGCGGGCTTCTTCAGAGCCTCGCAGACTGCCGACGTCCTCGCCGGCCCGTCACTCATATCCGCAACTGCGAGGTGCTACACGTATGCTACATTGTGCCATGCTAGCTGGAACTACGACATGCAGCTGTGGTATGCAATGCTATGCTGCGCAATGCTATGCCATGCCGCACGTTGCAATGCAACGCTATGCGATGCTCACTGCAGTGCTATGCCATGCGCACTGCCCGAGGACTCGACTGAGGGCTTCCAAGCGCCCATTCAAGGTCCTTGGAGTGAGGAGCCCGAGATGCTCCAAAAAGGCGTGAAAGCTTGCCCTCGAGAGGCCCCGAGAGACGACCGACAGGGCCTCAGGGGATCCTTAGTACACTCGTGTGCCCACAGGATGGACCCAAGATTGCCATGGGATGCGCCAAGGTAGCCAGAAGATCGCAAGGAAAAGTCCCAATATGGCGCCCCAATACCGAAGAAGGCCCCACTGGGCGGACAGCAGAGGGTGAAAACCTTCGCCAACATTTTCCGGGCGAGAGACCCAATCATATGCAGGTGCGAGTATCGCGAGGAAAATGAGACGAAGCAGGGGGGCACGAAACGAACGAGGGGTCTGCCGAAATGGGTGCGGCGGCGCCATGCGAACACTCCCGCTGGAAACTTCGGTGGAGCTCCCATTTGGGCCACGAAAAATGCGAGGGGTGTGCCGAAATGGGCACGGCGGCACCATGCGAACCCACCCACTGGACACTTCGGTGGAGCTCCCCTTGTGGGCCACGAAACGTGCGATGGGTGTGCCGAAATGGGCACGGCGTCACCATGCGAACCCTCCCGCTGGACACTTCGGTGGAGCTCCCATATGGGCCACGAAACGTGCCGAGGGTGTGCCGAAATAGGTGCGGCCAGCACCATGCGACCCCTCACGCTGGACACTTCGGTGGAGCTCCCATTTGGGCCACGACACGTGCGAGGGGTGTGCCGACATGGGTACGGCGGCGCCATGCGAATCCTCCCGCTGGATACTTCGATGGGGAACGTGCGAGGGGTCTGCCGAAATGGGCACGGCGGCACCATCCGAACCCTCCGGCTGGACACTTCGGTGGAGGTCCCTTATGGGCCACGACACGTGCGAGGGGTGTGCCGAAATGGACACGGCGGCATCATGCGAACCCTCCCGCTGAGGATTTCGGTGGAGCTCCCTCATGGGCCACGAAACGTGCGATGGGTGTGCCGATATGGACACGGCGGCACCATGCGAACCCTCCCGCTGGACACTTCGGTGGGGCTCCCACATGGGCCACAAAACGTGCGAGGGGTGTGCCGAAATGAGTACGGCGGCACCATGCGAACCCTCCTGCAAGACACATCGGTAGAGCTCCCTCATGGGCCACGGAATGTGCAAGGGTGTGCCGACATGGGCACGGCGGCACCATGCGAACACTCCCGCTGGGCACTTCGGTGGAGCTCCCCTATGGGCCACGAAACGTGCGAACGGTGTGCCGAAATGGGCACGGCGGCACCATGCGAACCCACCCACTGGACACTTCGGTGGAGCTCCCCTGGTGGGCCACATAATGTGCGAGGGGTGTGCCGCCATGGGCACGGCGGCACCATGCGAACCCTCCCGCTGGGCACTTCGGTGGAGCTCCCCTATGGGCCACGAAACGTGCGAAGGGTGCGCCGAAATGGGTACGGCGGCACCATGCGAACCCTCCCGCTGAGGACTTCGGTGGAGCTCTCTCATGGGCCACAAAACAGGCGAGGGGTGTACCGACATGGGTGCGGCGGCACCATGCGAACCCTCCCGCTGGACACTTCGGTGGGGTTCCCCATGGGACACGAAGCGTGCGAAGGGTGTGCCGAAATGGGCACGGCGGCACTATGCGAACCCTACCGCTGGACACTTCGGTGGAGTCCCCTTGGGCCACGAAACGTGCGAGGGGCGTGCCAACAGGCGAACACATGCAAACCCTCCCGCTGGACACTTCGGTGGAGCTCACCTATGGGCCACGAAACGTGCGAGGGGTGTGCCGAAATGGGTGCAACGGCACCATGCGAACCCTCCGGCTGGAGACTTCGGTGGAACCAGCTTTATTTTATGAGCCACGAAACGTGCGAGGGGTCTGCCAAAATGGGTGCGGCGTCGCCATGCGAACCCTCCCGCTGGGCGCTTCGGTGGAGCTCCCCTTGTGGGCCACGAAACGTGCGAGGGGTGTGTCGAAATGGGTGCGCGGCACCGTGCGAATCCTCCCGCTGGGCACTTCGGAGGAGCTCCCCCATGGGCCACGAAATGTGCGAGGGGTGTGCTGAAATATGCACGGCGGCACCATGCGAACCCTCACCCTCCCGCTGAGGACTTCGGTGGAGCTCCCTCATGGGCAACGAAACGTTCGAGGGGTGTGCCGAAAGGGGCACGGCGGCACCATGCGAACACTCCCACTGGGGACTTCGGCGGAGCTCCCTTCTGGGCCACGAAGCGAGCTAGGGTGTGCCGAAATGGGTGCGGCGGCACCGTGCGAACCCCTCCCACTGAACACTTCGGTGGAGACGCTGGACACTTCGGTGGAGCTCCCCTTGTGGGCCACGAAACGTGCGAGGGGTGTGCCGGCATGGGTGCGGCGGCACCATGCGAACCCTCCCGCTGGACACTTCAAAAGAGCTCCCTTCTGGGCCACGAAACGTGCGAGGGGTGTGACGAAATGGGTACGGCGGCGTCATGCGAGCCCTCCCGCTGGACACTTCGGTGGAGCTCCCTTCTGGGCCACGAAACGTCCGAAGGGTGTGCTGAAGTGGGTGCGGCGACACCGTGCGAATCCTCTCGCTTGGGAATTCGCTGGAGCTCCCTTACGAGCCGTGAAACGTGCGAGGGGTGTGCTGAGGTGGGCCTAGCGGCGAACCCTACCGCTGAACACTTCGGTGGAGCTCCCGTATGGACCACGAAACGTCCGAGGGGTGTGCCGAAATGGGCACGGCGGCGCCATGCGCGCCCTCCCGCTGGATACTTCGGCGGAGCTCCTTTATGGGCTACGAAACGTGCGAGAGGTGCGCCGAAACGGGCACGGCGGCATCATGCAAACCCTCCCGCTGGACACTTCGGCGGAGCTCCCTCATGAGCCACGAAACGAGATAGGGTGTGCCGACATGATGGCACGGCGGCGCCACGCGAACCCTCCCACTGGGCACTTCGGTGGAGCTCCCTCTTGGGCCACGAAACGTGCGAGGGGTGTGCTGACATGGGTGAGGTGGCACCATGCGAACCCTCCCACTGGGGGATTCGGTGGAGCTCCCATATGGGCCGCGAAACGCGCGAGGGGGTGTGCCGAAATGGGTGCGGCGGCGCCATGCAAACCCTCACCTTGAGGGCTTCGGTGGAGCTCCCTATGGGCCACGACACGAGCGAGGGGTCTGTGGGCACGGCGGCGCCATGCGAACTCTCCCACTGAGGGCTTCGGTAGAGCTCCCTTATGGGCCCCGAAACGAGTGAGGGGTGTGGCGAAATGGGTGCGGCTACGCCATGCGACCCCCCCCACTGGGGCACGTGCGAGGGGTGTGCCGAAATGGGTGCGGCGGCGCCATGCGACCCCTCCCACTGGGGCTTCGTTGGAGCCCCCTTACGGGCCACGACACGGGCGAGGGTGTGCCGAAATGTGCGCGGCGGCGCCATGTGAACCCTCCCACTGGGGCCACGAAACGTGCGAAACGTGCGACGGGTGTGCCGAAATGGGTGCCGCGGCGCCATGCAGTCCCGCCCAGTGGGGCTTCGGTGGAGCTCCCTCTTGAGCAAAGAAACGTGCGAATGGTGTGCCGAAATTTGTGCTGCGGCGCCACGGCCACCAAACGTGCGAGGGGTGTGCCGAAATGGGCACGGCGGCACCACGCGAACCCTCTAACTGGGAGCTGCGGTGGAGCTCCCTATGGACCACCAAACGTGCGAGGAGTCGTACATTGTACTGGTGTGCCGAAATGGGCGCGGCAGCGCCATGCGAGCTCTCCCACTGGGGGCGTCGGTGGAGCTCCCTATGGGCCACGACACGAGCGAGGGGTGTGTGGGCACGGCGGCGCCATGTGAACCCTCCCGCTGGGGACTTCGGCGGAGTTCCCTCATGGGCCACGAAACGTGCGAGACGTGTGCCGAAATGTGTGCGGCGGCGCCATGCGAACCCTCCCACTGGGGCTTCGGTGGAGCTTCCTATAGGCCACGACACGAGCGAGAGGTGTGCCGAAACGGATGCGGCAGCGCCATGCGAGCCCTCCCACTGGGGTAAAGCTCTCCCATGGGCCACGAAACGTGCGAGGGGTGTCCCGAAATGGGCACGGCGGCGCCATGCGAGCCCTCCCACTGGGGGTTTCGGTGGAGTTCCCTCATGGGCCACGAAATGTGCGAGGGGTGTGCCGAAATGGGCACGGCGGCACCATGCGAACCCTCCCATTGGGGGCTTCGGTGGAGCTCCCTATGGACCACGAAATGTGCGAGGGGCCGTACATTGTACTGGGTGTACCTAGATGGGTGCGGCAGCGTCATGCGAGCCCTCCCACTGGGGGCTTCGGTGGAGCTCAATATGGGCCACGAAACGTGCGAGGGGTGTGCCGAAATGGATGCGCCGGCGCCAAGCGAACCCTCCCACTGGGGGCTTCGGTGGAGCTCCCTACAGCGACACATAGCACCAACCCTTCCACCCTTCCAAACCAGCCAACACCAACCAACCAACCTTCCCATGCGGGAGTGTTTGCAAGGGTCGTAGCCACAAAGGAGTCAGAGCTTGGCGACGAGTCTGACAAAGCCTGCCCCATCCTGTCCTGAAATCAAGAAACTGGATAGTCGAGATGCCGGGCTCAGCAGAGCTCGCAGTGGCCTTCACCAGCGAGAAGGACTGCTCCTCAGTCAGGCAGGCGCATGAATCTGACTGGCATGCACTCTCATAGCCTCCTCAATCGAGTATCGAACCCAAACGAACAATCATTTGCTGCATGGTGCGTCAATGCCAAACCCAAGCCAGCACCGCACATACTTTCCTTCCATACTGCAAAGCTCTCTGCCCTGACACAAGAATCAGTACCCGACGTCCAGAGGTATCCGGAGATCTCCCAGAGGTTCCAGAAGGCCCACAGGTCCCGAGGCACAGAAGCCCCCGAACAAGTACGAGAAAAAGTCGCTCCTTCATGTGAAATTTATCGCTCGTCTTAAAGCTATCCCTCGTCATATGATCCGTATGTCTATCAGAATCAGTATTCCTTTTAATGGCTAACAATGCTATTCTTCTGACCAGTGCTAATATCACTGATGTTAGTTAGCACTAGTAATACTATAACCCATGGTAATGATATTCGGATGATAAATCGTACTGATCGTATTACTTGTTGTTCTCTCTCTCTCTCTCACTCTCTCTCTCTCTCACATTTGTTTTGTACTTCTCGCTCTCTCTCTCTCTCTGGAGGAGGAGGAGGAGGGGGAGGAGGGGGAGGAGGGGGAGGGGGAGGAGGAGGAGGAGGAGGAGGAGGAGGGAGGAGGAGGAGGAGGAGGAGGAGGAGGAGAGGAGGAGGAGGAGGAGGGGGAAGCAGGGAAGGAAAATAGAAAGAAGGGAAGGAAAAAAGGAGCAGAGAAGGCCCTCGTGGGTCGCCCCAGTGGCCTCGGCAGGCGCACCCCAGGCGAGCGTAGCCGACTGCCACAGGCCACGGGCGCCGCGAGAGCACAGGCAGGACCAGCCCAGGACGGCACTGCTCGGGAGCACGGCTGCAGAGGAGCGCAACAGAAACCAAAATCCCGCTCTGGGGGGGTATATTTGATTGTTCGCGGTGGCGTTTTCCACTGTGAGCGCAACCATCGGAACTACGCTGTTCTTCATCTGCCCAGAGCCCAACTCCGAGAGTACAGTCAGCGACTGGCCAACGACCACCGAGCACAACCGCTGTAATATTCGCAGGACTTCACCCGCTGGGAGCATCTTCTGTGAGCGCAATCAGCCCGAGGTCCTTTGGCCGTGTCCAGGATACCCAGATGATCGGAGGTGAGGGGGTGAGATCGAAGTGGAACGGAGAGCCCCCCTACCGGGAAATCGATTTCGGTTTCGTGTTCGTGCGTGCCGTGCGGGCGAGGCGAAGCTGCGTGGGCGGGCGAGAGAAAGTCTCCTGTGGCTGAGGCGCGGCCGGACCAAATGATTCCCTTCCGGGCGGCCGGGGCCCCGCGGTGTCCCGCCGGTGTCCCGCTGGTGTCCCGTGTGGCTGAGAAGCGCGGCCGGACCAAATGATTCCCTTCCGGGCGGCCGGGGCCCCGCGGTGTCCCGCCGGTGTCCCGCTGGTGTCCCGTGTGGCTGAGGCGCGGCCGGACGAAATGATTCCCTTCCGGGCGGCCGGGGGCCCGCGGTGTCCCGCCGGTGTCCCGCTGGTGTCCCGTGTGGCTGAGGCGCGGCCGGACGAAATGATTCCCTTCCGGGCGGCCGGGGGCCCGCGGTGTCCCGCCGGTGCCCCGTCGGTGTCCCGATTATGGTGATGATATTGATGATGATGATGATGATGATGATGATGATGATGATGACGATGTTGATGTTTTGTTTTGATGATCGATAGTGAGATCGGTAGTGATATCGATTGTGTCGATGATCGAATGTCAGATCGCTTGTGAGATCGATTGTGAGATCGATTGTGATACCGAATGTGAGATCGATAATGAGATCGATAGTGAGATCGATTGTGAGACCGAATGGGATATCGATTGTGAGATCGATTGTGATATCGATAGTGAGATCGATAGTGAGACCGAATGTGAGATCGATTGTGGAATCTATTGTGAGATCGATAGTCAGATCGATTGTGAGATCGATCGATGAGTTAGTAGTGAGATCACTATCGGTAATGAGATCGGTAGTGATTTCGATAGTGAGATCGATGATGAGACCGAATGTGAGATCGATTGTGAGTTCGGTTGTGATATCGATAGTGAGATCGATAGTGAGATCGATAATGAGATCGAAAGTGAGTTCGATAGAGAGATCGATAGTGAGGCCGAATGCGAGATCGATTGTGAGATCGATTGTGATATCGATAGTGAGATCGATAGTGAGACCGAATGTGAGATCGATAATGAGATCGATAGTGAGTTTGATAGTGAGATCGATAGTCAGATCGAATGCGAGATCGATTGTGATATCGATTGTGAGATCAATAGCGAGACCGAATGTGAGATCGATTGTGGGATCGATTGTGAGATTGATTGTGAGATCGATAGTCAGATCGATTGTGAGATCTATCGATTGAGATCGATTGTGAGATCGGTAGTGAGTTCGATAGTGAGATCAATCGAGTGCGACGTTGGTCCCTCCCCCCCCCTCACCTCCTTATCACCCGAAGGGTGGTCTATGCGGTATGATTTATCGTTTTGGATGTCGAACCTGGTGAATGGGGAAACTTCCCAGGATGGAGGAAACAAATGCGCCAGACTGGAAGCCGAAGCTTCATGGAGGTGTCGGTCATGCGGTCCTCCTCCTCCTCCTCCTCCTCCTCCTCAGCATCATCATCAGCATCACCACCACCACCAACACCATCACCATCACCATCACCATCACCACTACCATCACCATCACCATCACCATCACCATCACCATCACCATCACCATCACCATCACCATCACCATCAATCACCATCATCATCATCATCATCATCCTCAGCCTCGTCCTCGGTCGGTCGGCCGGTCACTTAAGGACAGAGTCTGAATCCGAACCAGCTGATGCAAGGGAGGATGACAAGAAAAAAATAAAGAGAAAGAAGTGGCAGCCGCGTCAGCGGCGCGGCCCACTCGTACAAGTGCAACTCCACGATTGAATCCACCAATCCCCCGATCACAAGGCCCAATCCCTCCCACTACGAGTGGGCATGAAAAGCCAGCCTCCTGTGCGGGAGTCGTAATGGAGCAGTCGCCATCACGACACACATACCAAAGTATGAAAATTGTCAATGGTCTGAGCATTCGCTTGTAAGAGTCAGAAACATGAGAAAACCTTATAACAAGAAGTGTGGTGTGGGGGACAAAAATTATCCTGGCGAAGGTCCCAACCATATGCAGTTGTGGGTACCGAAATTGTGAATATCTGCTTCGGTGAAGCTCCCTATGGGGCCACGAAGCGCTGCACTGGGCGGGGGGGAACGCTGTACTGCGTGGGTGGTGTGCCGAATTGGGTTTCCGGGACGCATGCGGACGGTCCCACTGAGGGCTTCGGTGGAGCTCCTTATGGGGCCACGAAGCGCTCTACTGAGTGAGCGAAAATGCCAAATTAGGTTTCCGGGACGCATGCGGACGGTCCCACTCGGGGCTTCGGTGGAGACCCCTGTGGGGCCACGAAACGCTGCACTGCGCGGGTGAAAATGCCAAATTACATTTCCCGGACGCATGCGGACGGTGGCACTGAGGCCTTGGGTGGAGCCCCCTATGGGGCCACGAAACGCTGCACTGGGTGGGTGAAAATACCAAATTGGGCTTCCAGGACGCATGCGGACGGTAGCACTGGGGCCTTCGGTCGAGCTCCCTATGGAGCCACGAAACGCTGTACTGGGCGTGCGGGACGCATGCGGACGGTAGCGCTGGGACCTTCGGTGGGGCTCCCTATGGGGCCACGAATTGCTGTACTGGGCGTGCGGGACGCATGCGGACGGTAGCACTGGGACCTTCGGTGGGGCTCCCTATGGGACCACGAAACGCTGCACTGGGTGGGTGAAACGTAGGGAGGAGGGGGAGGAGGGCCAATGCGGACAGTAGCACTGGGACCTTCGGTGGGGCTCCCTATGGGGCCACGAAACGCTGTACTGGGTGTGCGGGACGCATGCGGACGGTAGCACTGGGACCTTCGGTGGGGCTCCCAATGGGGCCACGAAGCGTTGTACTGGGTGGGTGAAACGCAGGGAGGAGGGGGAGGAGGGCCACGAAACGCTGTACTGGGTGTGCGGGACGCATGCGCACGGTAGCACCGGGAACTTCGGTGGAGCTCCCTATGGGCCACGAAACGTGTGAGGGGTGTGCTTAAACGAGTGATGATGATGATGATGATGATGATGATGATGATGATGATGATGATGATGATGATGATGATGATGATGATGATGATGATGATGATGATGACGATGACGATGATGATGATGATTATGATTATGATGATGATGATGATGATGATGATTATGATGATGATGATGATGATGATGATGATGATGGTGACGAGAGGAGGGAGGAGGGGAGGAGGAGGAGAGGAGAACGCGGGGCACCGTCTCTTCAAAACGAAGACCCAACACCACACGATGGTTGGGAAAAAAGCACTGCATAGAGCAAGGGTTCCGGATTGCTTTCTTCGCACAGGTATTTCACATGTGAGCAAATGAGTGGCTGGGCCCCCTTCGCTGGGCTACCGCGAGTTAACATGCCGCGCACACTGACAGCATAAAAACACCAGAACAAACTTACGGCAAGAGGGGTGGCGCTGCGCACACACTGGAACAGGAAGAAAAAAGGTAAAAGCGAATGAGGTAAAACCTGTCTATCCTGTGTCCCCTAAGGTACTGCGAGAGTGTCCAGGTGCCGCACACACCTGACACAGGCGAGGAGGGTAGGGGTGCACTCCGAGCGTGATCGCTTCCACGCTGAAACTTACAGAAGGGGTCAAGCGTCTCTTTCTCTCACTAAGGGCGTTGAGTGATGCTGAGACCGAAAACTCCTCCTCCCCCGTGCCCATGCTGACTATTCCGATTCGACTGGCGAACCTCTGGTCAAACCGTCGTGCGTCCCATCCTCCTCTCCTCCTCGGGGTGCTGATTGCATCTTGTCGGCGATATCGGCGCGGGGGACCCGAAGACATTGGACGACGACGACGACGGCGACGACAACGACGACGGCGGCGGCGGCAATGACGACGGCGAAGTCGACGACGACAGCGACGACGACGGCGACCTCCGCAGTAGCGACGACGAAAGCGACGACGGCGACGACAACTACGGCGGCGACGCTCGGCGGCTGCGAAAGGGCCTTACTAGCGACCACAGTGTACGCGTAGGTCAGAACAAGGGCGACGGCGTTGCAAATGTTCTTGACCTCCCCACCGGCACGGCCACCGCTGGGCACCCCCTTCCTTCGGGATCCTCCTCCTCCATCCGCACCACCAGACGTGTCTTTAGGGCGGGCCTGGCGTTTCGCCTGCGATTCTGGTCGCCCATTACGATCTTGAAACTTGAAACTTCAAGCCATCACACGATAGAAGGCGGGTCGTCTTCCAAATGGGGCACTCGCCTTGGCGCGGGCGCACTCGTCTTAAACACTTCCAGCAGCTACACGGATGGATGGCAGGTCGTTTTCAAAATTGAGCTCTCGCAGTGTCACCGCGCACACTCGTCTGAAAAACAATCGGGGCGAAGGACCCAACCATACGCAGATGTAAGTACTTCAGTTGTGAGAATAATTCTCGGTGGAGCCCCCTTATGGGGTCGCGAAATGTGTGATGGGTGTGTCGAGTCAGGCGCGGGTACGCCATGCGGACTGTGCCAGTGGGGCCTTCGGTGGAGCTCTCTATGGGGCCAAAGAATGTGTGAGTGGTGAGCCGAACCGGGTGCGGGTACGCCATGCGGACTGTGTCGCTGGGCCGTCGGTAGAGCTCCCTTTGGGGCCACAAAGCCTGCGAGGGGTGTGCCAAATCGGACTCGGCTACGCCATGCACGAAACGTGTGAGGTGTGAAGTGCGAGGTGTGATGTGTGTGTGTGTGTGTGTGTCTGTGTGTCTGTGTGTCTGCGTGTCTGTGTCTGTGTGTCTGTGAGTCTGCATGTCTGTGTGTCAGTGTGTCTGTGTGTGTTGCGTGGCTGTGTGTTTGTGTGTGCGTGTGTGCGTGTGTGTGTGTGTGTGTGTGCGTGTGTGCGTGTGCGTGTGCGTGTGCGTGTTCGTGTGAGTGTGTGTGTGTGTGCGTGTGCGTGTGCGGATGCGTGTGCGTGTGCGTGTGCGTGTGCGTGTGCGTGTTCGCGTGCGTGCGCGTGCGCGTGCGCGTGCGCGTGCGCGTGCGCGTGCGTGTGCGTGTGCGCGTGCACGTGCGCGTGCGCGTGCGTGGGAGCGTCGGTGGGGGGTGTGGGCGTGGGCGTGGGCGCGTGCGTGTGCGTGTGCGTGGGCGTGGGCGTGTGCGTGTGCGTGTGCGTGTGCGTGCGTGTGCGTGCGTGTGCGTGTGCGTGCGTGTGCGCGTGCGTGTGCGTGTGCGCGTGCGTGCGTGCGCGTGCGCGTGCGCGTGCGCGTGCGCGTCGTGCGTGTGCGTGTGCGTGTGTGCGTGTGTGCGTGTGTGCGTGTGTGCGTGTGTGCGTGTGCGTGTGCGTGTGTGTGTGTGTGCGTCGTGCGTCGTGCGTCGTGCGTCGTGCGTCGTGCGTCGTGCGTCGTGCGCGTGCGCGTGCGCGTGCGCGCGCGTGCGTGGGTGCGTGCGTGCGTGCATGTGTGCGTGTGTGCGTGTGTGTGTGTGTGTGTGTGTATGTCCGTGCGTGAGTGCGTGCGTGCGTGCGTGTGCGTGTGTGTGTGTGTGTGAACGCGTGTGAATGCGTGTGAATGTCTGCGTGTGAATGTGTTTGTGTGTGAATGTGTCTGTGTGTGTGTGAATGTGTGTGGGTGTGTGAATGTGTGTGCTGTGTGTGAATTTGTATGTGTGCGTGCGTGCGTGCTTGTGTGTGGTGTGAGTGTGGGTGGGTGCGTGCGTGCGTGCGTGGGTGGGTGGGTGGGTAAGTGGGCGAATGGGTGGCTGCTTGGGTGGGTGAGTGGGCGGGCGTGTGCGTGTGTGTGCTAAATGTGTGTGAATGTGCGCGTGTGAATGTGTCTGTGAATGTGTGTGAAAGTGTGTGAACGTGTGTGTGTGTGTGCGTGTGCGTCGTGCGTCGTGCGTCGTGCGTGTGCGTGTGCGTGTATATGCGCGTGTGTGTGTGTGTGTGTGTGTGTGTGTGTGTCTGTGTGCGTGTGTATGTGTGCGTGTGTGCGTGTGTGCGTGTGTGCGTGTGCGTGTGTGCGTGTGTGCGTGTGCGTGTGTGCGTGTGCGTGTGCGTGTGTGCGTGTGTGCGTGTGTGCGTGTGTGTGTGTGAGCGTGCGTGTGTGTGTGTGTTGTTTGCTTGTGCGCCGAGTCGGGTGCGAGTACGCCATGCGGACCGTGCCGCTGGGGCCTTCGGTGGGGCTCCCTATCTATGGCCCTATGGGGCCACGAATCGGTGGGAGGGTGTTGAATCGGGTGCGGTACGCCATGCGGACTGTGTCACTGGAACCTTCGGTGAGGGGTCGAGCGGCGAACACCGGATTCTTTCCGGCGAAGCTCGGAAATCGGTAAAAGCAAAACCTGGAATCGCACAGGCGAACCCAAGCATCCCTCCGGGGAACCCGGTTGGGCGAAACCTGAACTTCCAGGAAAAGGCTAAACCTTGAATCTGTACAAGCGAAACCCAGAATCCCTCCAGGAAACCCAAACCTCCTCCAGGCGAAACCAGGAGACGCTTTGGCGGGAACGGGGGCGTTTTCGATGGAACGGCAAGTCGATCTCGTGAGAACGGCTGGGGGGCAACACAAATATTATACTCCACTCTTCTCAAGACGTGGCAACGCCTGCGGGGCGGAAAACAAGACCATTCCATTACAATTGCTACACGGCAGCAACTGGGGAGCGACACAAAAACTACTCCACTCCACTCACCACGTGTCAACGCCTGAGGAGCGTGAAAAACAATATTTCATTCTACTCGCCACGAGGCAACGCCGGGGGAACGAAACAAATACTGCTCCACCCTCCTCACCACGTGGTAACGCTCAGGAGGGAAACACCTACTACTCTATTTTACACGCCACGTGGCAGCGCCTGCGGGGCGGGAGAATAATGCTATTCCATTATACTCGCCACGCGGCATCGCCTGGAGGCAGAAGAAGATACTGTCCCGCCTTGACTCGACACGTGGCAACGCCTGTGGGACGAACAGAAATACGATTCCACTCTACTCACCACGTGGCAGCAAACCAAACACTAGTCCACTCCATTCGCCACATGGCAACGGCTGCGGGGCAGCAAAAAGCTAGAACACACTACTAGCCACGGTGCAACTCCTGGGGAGGTGAAAAACATACTGTTCCACTCTACTCGCAACGTGGCAACGCCCGCGGGGAAGGAACAAATACTAATCCACTCTACTCATGACGTGGCAACGCCCGAGGGGCGACCCGAATGCCACAACACTCTACTCGCTATGGTGTGGCAAGCTCGCGGGGGCAAAAAAATCGCCGGCCCAACGGGCCAGAGGCGTGCTAAGATCTCCTGTAACAGGTTTCGAACACTTGTAGTTCGCACGCGCGGGGCCGCCCCTGTCTGAGGTTGAGCGGTGTCCCTCCAGCTCGGTGGACAAGGGACACGTACCCATAAGGCGCCAACGAGTTCGAGATGGAGACGGGCGGCTGGAACGAGGCGGCGGAGCAGCACCGCGGCCAGGACGGCTACCTGGACCTCTTCGGCGGCGGCTCGGGGAGGTGTGCACAGCGACAACCCGCGCCTCAGGCAGGGCGGGCTCGGCGTGGTGATCATGCAGGGCTCGCTGGAGGCGCCTGGAGAGCTACGCGTAGCGGCAAGCATCGCGGCGAGGCTCTCAGGACCCAAGTAGACCGTCCAGCGCGTGGAGCTCCAGGCATTCATCATCTCGCTGCGTCGCACCCGAGGGGGCCTGAGGTATAACACTGACCACATGCCGATGGTGCGTGGCTGGCGTGAGCGGTGCCAGTTGCACCCATCGGGCCAGAACGCTTACTCGTGGTGGATGTTCAAACGCATGTTGCGCGATCGAGGTGGTGATAATATCGAATTGCGTCTCTTGCATAGCCATCATGAGGACCAGCTAACATAATAGGACACTGATTAACAACTATTCCTTCTGCCAAGTAATAATTGTGCTGACGAGTTTGCCAGCCGTGCCGCTGCTAGGGTGTCAGGGAGCGCCACCTTGAAGCACATATTGTGGCTCGGAAGCGTGCGGTGCATGCACATCTTGATTGCATGGAAGCTCGTGTCGGGGGTGGAGCCGAAAGGGAAGCAAGCGAACAAGCAAGCAAGGCGCAGTGCGGCCTCCCCCCACCACTTATAACTCGTTGGGACCCGATGGAGTCGCATGGTATGTGAGCAGTCTGCCCTGCCTGATAATCTTGCTGGTTTGCCTGCTCACCGTGCGTTCCGAAGCAGTTTGCAGCTATCGGAACCGCAGGTACTGGTAATAGTGGGACGGATTGTGGGTTACGGTGGGGGGGGGGAAGATGCTCAACCCGTCGCACGCTCTCATGGTTGCGAATTGCATAAGCCTGTGATCGTGCACCACCTGCGGCTGCTGTGCTAGTCTAATGGCAGCGTCACTGGCCCTCGGATGTCGTCCTAAGACTGCAAAGGGCGAGCAGACTTTGAGCCGGTTATGTGTAAACCCCACCCCAAAACTATGCCCAAGGCAGTGCGAGAGGTTCTCGCCTGGAGGGAAAGAGTGCAGGGCCCGATCCTGTGCTGACGCCGCCGCCGCTGCCAACAGGCCTGAGGGGCTTTGTGGGAGCGAGCAGGGTGAGCAAGAGCAGCAGCAGGCCAAACGAGGCCTGGACTCAGCACGACTGGTGCTTCTCAGGGTGTTCCCAAGGTATTCTTCATCTTCCTCCTGTCGCGTGCGACTTTCGCTCTTCGCCCTCCGCTTGGAGGGGCGAATGGTCGGGGGCGCTTCCAAGCCCGGGCTGAAGGCACCTGGACGTGGCACTTGGTTGCTTCCCTGTCTCACGCTTCTCATCTGCACGCGGTGCGGGGCCAAAACTCCGCCCCCCCCCCCTCAAAAAAACATCACCTCCTCTTCCTCCTCTTCACCTCATCCCTCTCCTCCTCCTCCTCCTCCTCCTCCTCCTCCTCCTCCCCCTCCTCCTCCGTTTCCTCCTCCGACTTCTGCTGTTCATCCTCCTCCTCCTCCTCCCTCTCCTCCCTTCCTCCTCTTCCTCCGTTCCCTCCTCCTCCTCCTCCTCCTCCTCATCATCATCATCATCATCATCAGCATCATCATCATCATCATCAGCATCATCAGCATCAGCATCATCAACAGCAGCATCAGAATCAACATCAACATCAACAACATCATCATCATCATCATCATCATCATCATCATCATCATCATCATCATCATCATCATCATCATCATCATCATCATCGTCAGCACCATCATCAACATCAGCATCACCATCCCTCCTCCTTCTGTCCCGTCCTCCCCTTTACCCTCCTCCTCCTCCGCCGCCGCCTCCTCCTCCTGCTCATCCTCCTCATTCCCCCCCCGTCCCCTCGTCGTGGTCGTCGTCGTCGTCGTCGTTTTCGTCGCCGTCTCTGTACATATGCAGGGTACTAGAACTCGGGCCCTGGGCCAGCCCCGCGGAGACCGACGAAAAAACGTTGGGCCAAGGCGAAGAAGGGAGATGACTTAATCATCGACACTGCCGCTGCAAATCGGGAGCCAGCGGATCAGCGAAGACAATCTCACTATCGCCCCTGCCCGCACAAACGCAGCACTCGTTTCCTCCGAGAAGTCCAACAGGCGAGTCAGTTCGGCTGACAGAGCCGTGGCATCACAAAGCAGCAGGTCACTGACGCGCAGAATACACACACTCACACCCAAACACGCACACACACAAACACACACACACAAGACACACACACACACACACACACGGCAGCAGCAGCAACAACAGCAACAGCACCACCACCACCAACAACACCAACAGCCATAGCAACAGCAACAACCGCATCAGCAACAACAACAACCACCACCACCACAACAACAACAGCATCAACGACAACAACAACAACAACAGCAACACAAACACTAGCAATAATAATAGTAACGACAAACAGTATCCCAGTGCGACCCTACCTAGGAGTTGGAGCATCTAGGAAAGCAACATCTACATCTACACCGACAGCTACATGAACATCTACACCTGCATCTACATCCACATCAACATCAACAGCGAGACTCACATCTACATCTGCATCTACACCTACATCTGCACCTACATCTACACCTACATCTACACCTACATCCACATCTACACCTACACCTACATCTACATCTACATCTACACGTTCGCATTGGTTTTGCTGTTGCTTTGCATTGCCGTGCCTTTGATTTGGTTTTTGATTTTGCTGTTGATCTTGATTTGCTTTGCTTTGCTATGCTATGCTATGATATGCCGCGCTGTGCAATACTAAGCTATGTTATGATATGCTATGCATCGCTATGCTTCGCTATGCTATGCTATGCTATGCTATGCTGCGCTATGCTATGCTATGCTATGATATGCTATGCTATGCTATGTTATGCTATGCTAATGCTGCGCTGCGCTGCGCTAAGCTAAGCTGAGCTAAGCTAAGTTAAGCTAGGCTAAGCTAAGATGAGATAAGCAACGCTACGCTAAGGGGCCGTAACTGGGGGAACCGCGGGGCGGATCCTGGGGGAACCGCCCAGGGCGTGTTCCACTGCCCGGCCCCTTGAAGCAAAGAGGGTAAGAACCCTTCTAGGCAGAGCCTAGGCAGGGAACTACAACGACAACAACAATACGGACAACAACAACAACAACAACAACAACACCAATAACAACAACACCACCAACACCAACATCAGCAGCAACAACAACAACCGCAGCACCAACAACAACACCACCGCCAACAACAACAGTATGAACAACAACACCAACAACACCAACAACAACAACGAAAACAGCAACAGCAACGACGACAATCAGTTCAAGACTGTTCGCTCTTATCTGCTCGCGTGCAATTGAACACGTAGATCCCAAACCCTCGATACCCACCCTCTTCGTCTTCGATCGTATCCTTTTGGGGTGTATTTGTCTTACCTGCAGCGTGTATTTCGTGCAGCACCTTAAGGCAGGGGAGTAAGAGGACGGATGGAAGAAAGGGACACGGGGGAGAGAGGAGGATGAAGCACGAGAGAGAAAGTAGCAGGAGGGGGCTGGGAGCAGAAAGCACGTGGCAGAACCAGACGGGCAGATCGGGCGGGTAGACCCTAACAGGCGGGCCCAGGCGGCCAGGTCGAGCAGGCGGGTTGCTGAAGTGTGCGTCCTGCATAAATCGCGAGGAAGCCTTGAGCGACAGCGCGATTCCAAAATTAATGTCGTCAGGAAATCCGAAGCGAGAGCGTGAATCCTGAGTGTCGAGGGCGTGGCGCCTGAATCACGTGCCGAGAAATCCCAAGCGACAACGCGATTCCTGACTGTCGAAAGCGCGATACTTGAATACATTGCAAAGAAATATCAGGCGAGAGTGCAATTCGTTTAGACATTGCAAAAAACTCCCTTCGCGAGAGCGCGATTCTTCAATAAGTTGCAAGGACGTATCAGGCGGGAGCCGTTATTGTTGGAAACCGGGGGGCAGGGGCACAGTCTGAGCAGGAAGTTTTTGCCCTTAAAATAAAGCGGGCGCTGGGAGGGGCACTTCAATTTAAAAAATACATATGTTATGCGAATTGTTGAGTCCTGCATAATTCGCCAGGAAGTCTCGGGCGAGAGCGCGTCTTCTAAGTAAATTATGAGGAAGTCCTAGGCGAGAGCGCGATTCATGAATGGCGAAGGCGTGGCGCCTGAATGAATTGCGATGACGACTCTTGGATAAATTGCAAGGAAGTCCTTAGCCAGAGCGCAATTCCTCAGTAACTTGCGAGGAATTATCAGGCGGGAGCCGTTGGCGTTGTAGTCTGGGGGCCAAGGGCGCAGTTTGAGCAGGAAGATTTTCCCTGTCAAGAAACAAGTGCGAGCCCCAGGAGGGGCACTTCAATTAAAAACACATGTGTTACCGGAGAGGGGGATGATGAACAACAATTTGTGTTCAGCATTGAGAGTTCGACAACAACAACGACAACAACAACCACAACAACAACGATAATAACAATAACAATAACAATAGCAATAATAACAACAACAACAACAACAACAACAACAACAACAACAACAACAACAACAACAACAACAACCAACAACAACAACAACAGCAACAGCAGCAGCAGCAACAGCAACAACTACGACTGTTCGCTCTTTTCTGCTCGAGTGTCATTCAACGCATATTTCCCAAACCCTCGATACCCGCCCTCTTCGTCTTCGATCGTACCCCTTTTGGGGGGTAAGGCGGGGCCCCGGCAAGCAGGCAAGCAGCGGGGCAGCCGCGGACCGTCGGCATGGCCAGCGGCAGCGCTGATCGGCGGCAACCCGACCCCAAGAGGGACGGACAGGGGACCGACCACGACGACGACGACGAACAAAAACAACCACACACGCACACTTTTTGGTCGGCGGGGCGAGAGCGAACCTCTTCCGCTAAAGCTAGGCTGGCTACGCACAGCTTTAATTAGGGAGACAGGGCGCAGGCGGGCGGGGCCTCAGGCGGCCGGAGTGGGCGGGGCCCGGGGTGCAGCCACACACACACACAAGTGATGAGAAGTTAACCAAACTTGTTTGAGTCCCACTTTGAGTCCCCGTGGAGGCCTTCGTAGGTCAGGATCTCTGCGAGTTTTCAAGAGTATCCTTTTGCTCAGCACAAGCGGGCGCGATCAACCGAGCGGGGGCCTATACGTATATGCGCCGACGAGTCGGCTTGAGCGAGCTCCTAAACCCCCGCTCGGAGGTCTGATACTGAAATGCATGTGGTATGAGAAGCGGCAATCAAGCAAATGACACTGATAAGAACAGATACTACTAGCCTGTTGCTTTTAGGCCTTGGGAGCGGGAACGAGACGAGGCGGGAGAAACGAAAGAAACGAGGGGAAGAGAAAGGAAAACAACAACTTATCAGGTTGTTGGGCTGCTATCTACTGGGCTCGACCGTCATGCGGATTTCCCTACATTTACACGAGCTCAAACAATATACAACCGAGCAGATCGTATTCTGAAACGCTACGCTCACAAGTGTGTGTGCAGGGCAAAGACACGTCGGAACTCTAGGAGAACTGTAAACGAATCCAATAATATGTTGAAAGAAGCACACACACACATCCCGACCAAGTACATCAGGGGAGGGAATGAAAACAAGCTGTCATATCAGGCCTGCTGCGGTGGACCAGCAGGACCGTCACCTCGGCAGCGTGCTCGCCATCGGTGTGAGCGTCGGCCGTCACTGGCCCATCCAGGCGCACAGGCCAACAAGGAGTGGCTGAGAAATCGCAGCGAACCATGCCCACGACTCGCTGCCTCCTTTGCCGTCTAGAATTGGCTTAGGAGGGTGATCAGCTTCTCCCTGAGAGAAACCACCAAGCATAGCCATGAGTGTATTAGTCCAGTGGGCCGCATTGGGCCAGACAAAGGCAGATACCACTCTTAGCCCAAGAAGTGGAATAATTGAAAGCACGCGCTGGATGGCAAAGGTGAGCAAGTTCTCGGCCGAAAGTCTCGCAAAGCCGATGAAGATGCAAGTCTGGCACGCCGTCCAAATAAAGATGACTAAAGGAATCAGCAACGAGAACACGCGGAGCATCGGCCACACCGTATCTCCACTAGGAGTCAGCACCGAATAGCTCTCTTCTGGTGTGGCCAATCATGAGAGCGTGATCGTCTGAAGGTCGGTGTCGCTCCAGGTCCCGTCGTGCTGAATCTTGGAGTAGACGATCTGGCCAATCTTGTTGAAGCTCGAGGCGGCTGCTGGGTTGCCATCAGGAAGGCCGATCGCCTGGAGCTTCGTCTGCCAATGGGCGAGCCCTTTGCAGCGAGCGATCTGCGTCCACCACTCACTGCAGGGCATCACGGCGCCCTCGGATGAGGCAATCTCCTGGCTGAGCTGGACCATATTCTGCCTCTGGGCGCCGATGCCCAAAATAGCGATGGCGTGGTCATGATCGGCTACCGTCATCTGAGGCTTGACCAATGGGCCCGCGCCGCCGCCTGCCCCACCAACTGCACCAGGAGCGGCACCACCAGCCTCAGGGCATGGAGGGCCGAGATGACGCGGCAGGCCATTCTGGGGCGTGGCAGGCGGACGGTGGGGCATGCCCATCATCCGCTCCATCATCTCCCTGGTCGCCCTCGAGTCCTCCGCAGCGCTGGCAAGCGTGGTGTTGATCGTCCCGATCTGCTGGCCGTGAGCGTCGACGGTGGACTGGAGCGTCGCCATGTTGGACTGCAGCTGCTGGATGATGGGGTGCTGAGCTAGCTGGGAGTTGCCAGAAGCCGAACCGTTGGCCGTGGACGGGTTGCCGACAAGATTGTGGAGGCGATCCACGGTCTGCTGCAGCCGTGAGTCGCCAGGCGCACTGGTGCGGAGCACGTCCGTGAGGGCGCTGACGAGCTCGCGCGCGGGCTCCGAGGTGGTCGGGGCCCCCGGTGTGCCAGCGCCGGGTGTCGCACCAGGCGGCGCGGCAGGCGGGGCCGCCCCCGCGGCGGCTGGGGCAGGCTGGGTAGGCTGCTGCTGCGTCTGGGCCAAGGCGTTGCCCACCCGCGTGAGCTCGCCCAAGGCCGCGATGTTGTCCATCACGGAGGTCATCTGGCCGAGCAACCCCGTGAAGCCTCCCTGAGAGGCAACGCCACCGCCGTAGTTGTTGTAGTTGCCGCCCTTGCCCCACTGGGGCTGCTGAAACTGCTGGAACCGAGGGGCGTAGGGTCCACCCTTGTTGCAGCTTTGCCGCTGCCCTTGCTGCGCCAAGAGCTGAACATCGCACTCGCTGCCGACGTAGGTGGGGTCCGAACGTCAGTCGGAGTAGGAGTAGCTGTTCCCGCCAGGCTCTGAGAAAAGACAGCTGCAAGGGTACTCGGCGGGGCTCTCAGGGCCTTTGAGGTGAGGAGAACCAGTTTTATGGCTGCTTTGCTTATTTCCAATTGCTGTGAGGGAGGGAGGATATCATACCATATACGGTGAATATGTTGACCACTATAGCCTAGGCGAAGAAGTAGAAGTACATCGCTACAAATCAGTATAAGCCAGTTAAGATCACAGACACGTAATTGCTGCCATCGTCTAAGTCGACCCCGTAGCTCAGCTCGATGTTGTTTAAGTAAAGCTGGTGGGAAAGCACCTAAGTAGGGAGGTAGTGACTGTTTGGCTAGATCCGACGCACGACCCGAGAACCCATAGGCCTCATTCTTATGGATAACCCAACTGGTGCACCCCTTGAGCGTGAAGAATAGTACAGCCTCCAGGTAGGGAACCATTAGAGTAGATGGGTTGATCTGGGTAGGCTCAGTGTAGTCAAACTTGACCGTGCTGCCATAGACGTGCCACACCAAGCGCTTCAGACATTTGTTGCAACAAATCTTAGAAGCCAAGATTATATCATCAACATAGCGCCCAGTCATGATAGTACTACGTCGGCCTGGGTACCGAGAGTCGGTGCTAAACTCCAGGTCGCTGAGCACAGCGTGAAGGACGGCCCCGCTGAGGGGCCCTCCGATGGGGATCCCACAGAGCTGCTGGACGACCAAGCCACTGACCAGGAACAGTCTCATGCCTAGAAAACCTTCCAGAGCCCTGCGGATGCTACTAGAATACCAAACTGTGCGATCCCACAATCGTCGGGTCGTCGTCCCCCCAAAGAATACATGTGATCGTTGTGTGCGCATGACCGTGATGCACCGCTGCTTGCCTTCTTTTTCACTCTCAGCAAGCTTGGCGAACAAGCGATCAAGACACTCGTGAATCTTCTCTACAGCGATGGCCTCGTATGCCTGACCAGCATCACCCACCACGAGACCTGGACAGGTCATCGGCGCCTGGCAGCCCCTGCACAAGCATGGGCCCGACGACGGCGCAGACACAAGGTGAGAATACTGGTCCACAATGTTGGGCACAGCTGTGTCCAGAGAAGAGAACGACCACCCTGGGTTCATCTGGTTGGAGAGGAAGGTAAACGCACGACTGATTGATCTATATAATGAGCGCGAAGGTAATCGAACGAAACTGCATATGTTCCGAAAACAGCTATGCGTGGGTTTGGTACACTTATGGCGTCCTTGCTCAGGGGGAAGATGTCCACCGTCCCAACACTTTAGCTTGACCGTAGGGTAGATGTAGGGGACGTGTTCAGCATTAAGTGGGCCTTCACCTTTGGCCCTGAGGGACTTCGGGATGGTATAATCGTACAATAGACGGTGCCAGGCAACCACCGCAGCCTTGGATGTATCAACAACGCGCCATCTTCCAGGGGCCTTAGCAATCATATGTAACCACCGAGCTAGATGGTAAAGTCCATTAATACGCCACATTGTGTTCGGGTCCTTGTCCTCAACCGTAAAGCAGATGGGGTCCTGGGCCTCAAAGGCCTTCGCTTCGAATTTCAGCCGGGCCTCTCCAAGGGCCTTATATCGTCGGTCGTCCAGGGATATGGGTTGGGATGGGCGGGGGCGTCGGGCACGATAGTTAGGGTAGGTCGTTTTGTCGAGACCTTGGGACGACAGCCACCGACGACACGATGTTTGGGTGTTATCACGCTGGGGCTGGGTCAGGGAGGGAGTAAGTAGGGGCATGCGTCCGTTCATATGTATGCGTTCCATGTCGTCACCTCGCGCAGCAAGGTGAAAATCATGCAGGGGGGGCTGGCCGAGAGCCTGATAGTCCTGCTGCCGAAACGTACGAGCCACCGTGCAAAAGCGCTTCCTGAGCGTAAGTTCAGGGCGCACCAGGATGCGAACAGACTTGGCCGCCCATGTCGCCCAGGCCGGGCGCGAGGGTCTGGCCTGCTGCACGGCGCGGGCAAGCCAACATTTGACAGGCGTCACCTCCGACTGGTGTGATACCTTCACAACGCTGCTGACGGGAGCGGGAAGCTTAATGGAGTGGAGGTAGGACTTCAGGGACGAGCGCACTCTAACACGATCCATCCAAAACGGATACAGTGCTGTGAACTCCCAGATGTTGAATAAAAAGTCCGCGCCGTGGGCCCGATTCTTGCATATCATGTCCCACGGCATGTGCTGATAGTTCGTGGAAGCCCATTTGAGCATCAAGATCGTGCTGCCTGAGCCCGTAATGTTAATCGGGCCCTGCCCCTGCTGTGCCTGCGCACGCTGCTGCATAATCACATCGCACAAGTCACCATATCTATGCTGGAGAAGGTGTTGCCATCTATGACGTGCGGCTAAATACTGCGAACAACCATGCGCTGTGAACATAATGTTTGTATACGCTTGTCATGCCAATTTTGATTAAGTGCGGTCTGTGCCTCCGATGTGCGTTCACATTTCCGTCGCGCCCTCCGATGCGCACGCGCGCGTGGGCGTAGCCGATGCCGTGCACGTAGGCGACCGACGTGAGGATTATTGAGGTTATTAGCCAGCGGGCGTGAGTACGCAATGTGTGCGCTCTCAAGTGCATGTGCGTCCTTAGTAGGGGTAATGGCCGGGAAGAAGAATAAGAGCCAGGAAGTACATCCAGGTGCAAGTTGTACGTAGCGGCTTCTTTCCTTAGTTGGGGTCCCCAGGGCAACGCACCGTAGGCCTCGAAGGTGTTCCCGAAAACGTCCAACGCCTCCAGAATACCCCGAAGAACTCCGAACGAGGGATCCCTGGCCGATGCACAAGCTCTCGGGGCCTAACTGGTACACGAAACTCGAAGAGACAGGGTTCTTATCCTTGGCCTGAAGCGTCGGCTTGGGGTCCTGGATACAACGAGCCTGCAGATAGACAAACTGAAACAAGTCGAGCGCCTCCGCGATGCTCGCCTCCCCAGGCCTTGAGAAGGCAGCCTGCTGGAGCGGTGTAAAACTATGACACAGGCGATGAGCACGCATGCGAGATTTCCGCCCACCTCGGAATAGGGCACGAACGCGGCAAATGGAGATGCACGAGGTGACGGCCGTCAGCAAGACAGACACGTAAGAGCTAACCCCAGCAAGGGGGATACACTTAAGCAAGTCCAACTGAACCACGCGCATAGCTTCCAGAAAGGTCGCCGACGGTTGCGCACACAAACACTGCCAGAGCCCAGCCGTGAAGACTGCTGCCACCGTCGAAGCATATGGAGAGGAACCTTTGAGATCTGAATACACCGAAAGCTGGGCCGACCACCCAGTTAGCAAATCAAGTTCCCGAACAACTTTGACCAATATCTGAGAACCACCAAGCGTGTGAAGTGCCGACCGTTGTCGTAGGTGAACCCGAATGCGGTCGTCGCTGTCCGACTGCAAGGTGCCAGTAGCACAGGAAACGCGGAGCGCCAGGACAGTGAGGAAGAAGAGCCAGCGACCTTGTTTAGTTTTAGTTGTACGGCCGCAAGCCCAGAACACAGAGCAAGTAGTTGTAAACACTGTACTGATGCACGCCCAAACGATATAGCCACCATTTGAGAGAAGAAAGCAAGACGAGTATATCATAGCCCACCATAGGGCGAGAAATCTGTCACGGATTATGGATGTTATGGATATCTGATATGGATTCTGACGCGGCGTCTCTACCACCTTCCATCGTCGTGATATCTCAGCCACGAGTGAAAAGCTTCCAAGTACATTGGAGTCTGCTGAAACCGCCAGTGAGTGAATTGAATCTCCTGGTGCGTCTCGAATAGTACCCGCGTCGTGTGATTGAAATCCCGATGTGTGGCCCATACAAATCGTTCGATCTCCGAGAAGCGATTTAGCCATCGAGAATCTGAAGTGAGAAAGCCACCGATGCGTAAAGCCAACTCGCGATCCACGAATACTCGATCACGTGCGTGCTGCATGTTCCAATGAAGGGTATGAAGGGTATGAATCACGTAGACCAGGGCGCGGTACACACAGCCGTCAGACGGTAAGTGCTCCACTCTCCCTGGATCACACAAGTGATGAGAAGTTAACCAAACTTGTTTGAGTCCCACTTTGAGTCCCCGTGGAGGCCTTCGTAGGTCAGGATCTCTGCGAGTTTTCAAGAGTATCCTTTTGCTCAGCACAAGCGGGCGCGATCAACCGAGCGGGAGCCTATACGTATATGCGCCGACGAGTCGGCTTGAGCGAGCTCCTAAACCCCCGCTCGGAGGTCTGATACTGAAATGTCTGTGGTGTGAGAAGCGGCAATCAAGCAAATGACACTGATAAGAACAGATACTACTAGCCTGTTGCTTTTAGGCCTTGGGAGCGGGAACGACACGAGGCGGGAGAAACGAAAGAAACGAGGGGAAGAGAGAGGAATACAAAAACTTATCAGGCTGTTGGGGTGCTATCTACTGGGCTCGACCGTCATGCGGATTTCCCTACATTTACACGAGCTCAAACAATATACAACCGAGCAAATCGTATTCTGAAACGCTACGCTCACAAGTGTGTGTGCAGGGCAAAGACACGTCGGAACTCTAGGAGAACTGTAAACGAGTCCAATAATATGTTGAAAGAAGCACACACGCACACACTCCCCACCATTACGCGCCAGACGGGGAGGGAGAAGGGAGGGAAGGAGGCAAGGCGGGAGGTGGAAAGAGGGCCGGAGAGGACGGGGAGTGGAGGGGAGGGGAGGGAGGCCAGGGAGGAAGGGGAGGGGAGGAAGGAGGGAGGCAGGGGAGGGAGGGAGGGCGAGCCGGAATCGTCGCCTGCGGACGCCTGGCCAGCGGCTACAATTTCGCGCTCCGATCGGCTCTCAACGAGGCCAGGGGACCATCCCGGCAAGACCCAGGCCTCGGACGGACTGATACTGTGCAATCCGCGGGCCGCAGAGGTCTCGCTAGGGTATTCTTTTACACAAAAAAACACGTCTGAATTGTGCTGAAACCAGCAAGACGACTTGTCTAAGGTCTGGGGGCTTTCCGGCACGGAGATCCCCACCGCGGGCCACGGGGCCTTCGAAACCAGGCCGAGGCCGCGGAGCCGACCGAAGAGCGAGCAGCCTTCGGGAAAGCACCTGCCTGCTGGCGGCGCGCTCAGACGGGGTGCAGGAGCTGCGAAGAGACGATCTTGCTGCAACGAAGCATAAAGCTTGAACAACCAAATGGCACGAAGCGCCAAAGCGGGTGGAAACTTGCATACGAGAGAACGCGTTTCGTGGACGCTTGCCTTGGACAAATATTTGGACACGTGGGAACAAGGGAAGGGCACAACACATTTAGCCTGCCCTGCGAACTGGGCCCCCCCCCGGACGTCGGCCTCCCGAACCGCCCCCCCCCCCGAGGAGTTCGAACCGCCCCCCCACCTGAACAAGAGGAAGTGGGGGGTTTGAACCGGGGGGGTGGGGGCCGTTCCCCCTCCTCTGAATTGCAAGGACGACGACGACGACGACGACGACGACGACGACGACGACAAACAACAGACGGACAACAGACGGCTAAACACGCAACGTAAGCATTACAAAACTCTCCAAAAATCGGCCAGCGCAGATTCCAAATAGATTAGAAGGCTGCCATGAAGTGGACTGGAATGGACTGAAATAGACTAGACAGGAGTAGACTGGACTGGACTCGGGTGGACTCTACTCCACTCTACTCTACTCTACTCTACTCTACTTCACTCTACCACTCACCCTACTCTTCTCTAGTATGCTCTGCTCTACTCTACCCTACTCTACCCTACCCTACCCGAATATATTATGTTCTACACGACTCTACTCCTATTCCTACCCTGATCTACTTATTCTCTACTCTACTCTACCCTACTCTACTCTACTCTACTCTACTCTACTCCCACTCTACTTTACTCCCGCTCTACTATACTCCCGCTGTAACATGCTATTGCTTAATATATTATAGTCCAATTGACTCTAGTATGCCCGATTCTACTCTACCATCTACCCTACTCTACTCTACTCTGGTCTACGCTACCCTACTCTACTCTACTCTACCCGACACTGCCCGAACTACATTAAGCTACATTACTCTACTCTGCTCTACTCCTACTACTGTTCCTACTCTACTCTACTCTACTCCCACTATTATATTATATGCTCGTATGTTTTCAACTCTACTTGCTCCCTGATGCCCTACTCTACTCTACCATATACACTACTCTAATCTACTCAGCTCTATTATACCATACCCTACTCTACCATACCCTGTCCTGCCCAAACCTTTTCTACACTACACCACTCAACTCTACTCAATTCTTCTGTACTCCTACGTAATCCGTATCTGATCGACTCTACTCTCATTTACTCCATTGTACTCAATTATACCCGACTTTAGTATACCATCTACTCTACTCTACTCTGATCTACTCTACCATACCCTACTCGACCCTACCCTTCCCTAACTTTTGTCGAGGCGGCCGTAGCAGCTGAAGACCATCGGCTCGTAATCCGTCGCCGTCGTCGTCGTCGTCAGCGGCGGCGGCGGCGACATCGTCGTCGTCACCTTCACTGTCAGCGTCGTCGCGGTCGTCGGCGTCGTCACCTTCGTCGTCGCTGTCGCTTGCTATTGGCGAAGAGTGGGGGGAGCCAGTTCGACCCCTCCCTTGCAATTCTCAAGGGGAGAGGCCCCCCCCCCTGTTCGAACACGACCCCCCACCGAGAAAGAGAGGGGAGGCCCCCACTCCCTGGGTTCGACCTCCCCCCCCCTCCCCTGCAACTCAGGGAGGGAGGGGGGGGCCAGTTCGAACTCCACCCCCCCTTGAGGGGAGGGAGGCCCCCCCCTCCCCCCCGATTCGACCCCCCGCCTTGAAATTCAGAGGCCCCCCCCCCCCCGGGTTCGACCCCCCGCCCCCTCCCCCCCTCAAAGCGTCCACAGGACGCCGCGCTCTTTCCGAAATATAGGCGCTGCATTCATCAGGACACACCGTTGCAATGCCTCCACGCTTCTGCAAGTCCGTGGCCAACTCGCACGGTCACGGGCGCGCTCGATCGTGGGCCCTTGATGGTCGTCGGCATCTGGCGGTCTTCGGCGGTCCTCGACAGTCGTCTGCGCAAAAGCTGCGCGGATGCGTTTCACGAGGGGCCCGTGGAGCACCCGACCGGGCGCTCGCTTCTGCTTGTGGCCCTTGCATCCCTGCTGGCAGAAAGCCTCGAGGACGCCTGAAGAGAGAGAACCCCGATCAAGCCGTGTCCACTCGCTGCGATGCTGACTCTTTCTGAATTGTCCGCGAGAGGCGGGAGTCCAGGAATGAGGGGAGCGGTCATGGCCCAGAGGATGCCTTCCATTCTGGAGGCGTGTTTGCTTTACTCTGAATGGTATGCCCTCTAACTGGAGGCTTCTAGGGGTGTTTTTCCGGATCATCGGGGCAAGACGTTTTTTTCCACGCGAAAGCTCCACCAACAACTACCAGCAATGAGTTACTCGGAAATGCTTCCTATGGGCAAGACGAAACAAGGAGTGGGCGCGAGGCAAGGGCCTATATGCAACTCCTGCTTTCCAGACAACCGCCGCCCCACCAGCGAGTCAAACCGCTTGACGCACAAGTTGCAGATCCATTCGCGCCAGCAGTACACCTGCAAGGGCCAAGGCGGGCTGAGGAAGACAAGAGCGAGCATGCGGGCCGATGTTCTTGCTGTAACAGATCGAAGCATATCGAACCACGCCTGAAAGTATCCGCAGAGCCAGGGCAGGGTCCAAAGGCGAAGGGCAGCGGAAGAGAGAACGGGTCCAGCAGTAGTAAGCATGACCAGCAAAGGAAGAACAAACAATGACAGAACAGCCGTCTGTACAAATGATCATTCAGTAGAGGGGGTAAGATATCATACTTCACGAGAACAGACGAGGCACAGTTGGAATCGATGCTACGGCATTGGCGCTAGCCCACCGAGCAGAATTATCATCTCATTTCGCTTGCAAAACCCAAGTCGCTCTTGTGACGGCAATCTGCTCGTGGCTACTTAACTGGAACTGGCCAGGGCCGCTTCGTCAAGGACCATCGCATCAACTGTGCACGCAGAAACCGCATGCTGATTGGTATTAGTTCCCATCTATCACCGATGGCCTGGTAGTCCTCGAATCGCCCAGGTCGCCGAGCCTGCTTTCAGAACTCCCTTCGCTGCGCCGCTCTTTTGTGCGCAAGGAGTAGCTTTCCAGATCGACAACAACAAGCCCAATGCCCCCTCTCTGACGCCACTACCTTTTCGTGACGCCAACTCTCTCGGTCCCTTGATCCGGAGCCCCCAGGAAGTCCCCAGAGGCCTCTGGAGTCCCAGCAAAAGTCTCGAACCTCGATCATCGAAGGATGCCGCTGGGCTTGGACATGGGCACCCGCTTCTGCGGACACGGGTCGCGCTGTGCTCCACGACAGCGGCGCCCCATGGCGCCCACTCCGCAGTTCGCCCTCCCTGGGCAGGAAGCATGCGCATCCTGAGGGAAACGGCTCCTGGACCCTGGGGCCTTTCCCCAGGACCAGCTGTTCATCCTGAGGTGCTTTCTGACGGGGCCGTGGAGCTACCCCAGGGCCCGACAACGGCGAAAAAAACCTCCAGGCCCGAGCCCCTCAGGACCCCTTTGCGTCGTGGCGACCTCCAGCTGCCTGGGACCCGGCGAAGGGAGCCAGGAAGTGCACCAGCGGCACCACCGTCCCCAAAAGGTGAGCTCAGGCCACCAGCGGTTGGAGTCGTTCCGTCCCAACGCTTTTCCCCGACTCGGGGGCGTCCAAGAGGCGTGCGTCCAGAAGGGAGGTTCGCAGATCATGGCCAGAGGCACGTGCGCGGACGAGGGGGGACCAGGGGACGTGTTGAAATACAATGGGTGAGCCATGAGATCTGGAGAAATCTCATGGCTCCGGGCTGTGATATCCCCCCACCCAGCTAGTCATCGCCCCCCTCCTGGACGTCCCCAGCAGATTTCGGGCTCCAGGGGCCGTTCTCGGGCCCTGGGACCGCCAGAAACCCGCCTCGGGATGAAAAGCTGCTCCAGGGGTGGGGGTCGAGACCCCTGCGACCCGCGGATTGAGGACGCAATCCGTCGGGCCCCTGGTGCTCGCCTCGGCCGACCTCCGTCCCCACCTTCCCAGTACGAGGAGGAAACGTGGGAGAGCCAGCGGGGGAGGCCAGGGATGCCACCTCAGATTCGCCACCGACACATTGCCAACAGGTAGCCAGGCAATCCTGGCCAGCGCTCTGAGATATCCTCGCACGTTTGAGGCAAGTGACCACGTGAGGTTGAGGGCAGGGTCCACGTTTTCAAAGAGGACACAGCAGCTTGCCAAAACCAGCAGGTTCCTAATAAAACCATACAAGGCCGTCGTCCAAAGAAGCGCAGAGCCAGTCGTGGGAACGCCAGCTTCGTCCCGCGTCTCACCAGAAGTACAAAGGCGCATCCACATCGAAACGGACCCTGACCTCCAGCGACATGATTTGTACAACACCCAGCCCCCAGAACTGTCGACTCCGTCTGGGGGACCAATTCAGGTCCCGAATCGTATCTGGTCGTGGTCCCAGAACCCGAAGGTGGCAGCATGCAGAGGCCGAGACCAAGGAAAATGTCGGCATTGAAAAAACACTACGTCGGAGACCTAGGGAATGTTTGAATTCGCATCAGTCCAGGTCCTGGACAACCCGCAGGCGCTGGGCTCTCCCTGGGACTGGCTTTCATCTCGAGTCGTTTTGCGACGGTC
>CAUYUJ010018282.1:1375300-1397800 GCA_963575745.1 Prorocentrum cordatum | reverse complement strand
GGGCCCCTGCAGGTGGTGGCGCAGCCAGCGGAGGCATGGAAGTGGAGGTGCCCGACTTCGAGGTGGACCAGGACCTCGCCGACCAGGTGGCCGCTGAGGTGGAGAAGCTGGGGGGCCCCCGTCCAGCCTTCGATCTGGACAAGCCTGAGGACGTCGACCAGCTCAAGCGGGTGGCCCCCAAGTTCCTGGATGCACAAGCGCTGGCAGCAAAACGGCAGCGTGTTTGACCATAGACAGGAAAGCATGCGCCAAGGCTTGGCGGACCTCGGGAAGTTCCGGGGGTCCAACGCGCACGACTTGGAGTGGCCTGAGCTGGGGTGCCATATCCCTGCAAGCCGCCCAGACCGGTGCTTCTCCTCCGACATGGAGAGACGCGGAGCACTCAAGGTTGCCACCCCTCAGGCTAGGAGAGCCAACGAAGAGGGCAATGGCACAAGGAGACCACAAGTGGGTCGTGTACTTCGGCTTCCGCGTCGAGCGGCGCACTCGCTGTCCCTGAGAAGCTGGAGACCCGTTCGCAGACGAAACCCACGCAGGGCTTGGGGTTCACTCGAGCCCCTGGACCCACGTGAGGTACCCTGCGAGCGGGAACCGGCGGAGGGACGGCAGAAGTCGCCACATGAAGGCAGGCCTAGTTCTCAAGGAGCTGCTGCGGGTCGTGAAGTTGCTGGGGGCATCGCGGAGGCCAAGGACCAGGACCCTGCGAGGCGAGCGGCCGCGTCGGCGCGCATGACGCTCGAGAGGAGGCTGAGGGCCTACACCACGTTCTGGCTCCAGGACGTCTCTGTGCTCGACGAAGCTGGAGATAGAGCGCACTGGCTGCGCTTGTGCGTGTCCTACGTGGCCGACCTGCTGACGCACGGCACGTGGACGCCACTCGTCTCCGAGGCTGCTCGGATGGTAGGCATCGACAACATGGGCGTGGTCAGACTCAGGATGGCGCAGGATTTCTGCGAGGAGGCGCGGGCCGCACGGCGGCGCACTCGTGCCAACTACCGCGCCAACATGCGCAGGCTGGCCCAGTCCGACGCGCAGGAGTGGGAGGAGCAGGCGTCGCGGCACGGGCGCTCCATGGCCGAGGCGGAGGAGGAGTTCCGCTCGGTGCCTGGCGTGCTGCTGGCGCCGCCCGCGGGGCCGCTGCCGCGGCGCCTGCCAGGTCGCCGTCGGAGGAGGCGAGTGCGAGAGGCAGGCCTAGCAGGACCGCGTCCGCTTCGGAGGAGGGCGCGGGGAAGCAGGGGCCCCAGGTCTGCGGCGGATCTGGGCCTCGGCGAGGTGGGCTGGAGACTCGTGCTCGTCGACCTTCCGTCGGTGGGTCGAGGGCTAGCGCAGCTCGAGGTGCAGGAGTTCCCCCTGCCCCTAGCGCAGGCGGTCAGCAGCGCATCGCTGCTGACAAGGCGCCCGACAAGCTCTTGATAGCGTCGGCAAATACCAACTCGTGGGCCAGCGGTCAGGCCTTCTTGGAGCGGAGCAGGGACAAGAAGCTGACGTTCGATGTCGCCGGCTTGCAGGAGCACCGTATCAAGCATGGCGCCAAACGAAGTCGGCGGCGACTTGGGCCAGGCGTGCTGGCTTTGAGTTCTTCGGACGTCTGGCTCAGGACACGGGCCCGGGGCCCCTGGAAGCTCTGGAGGAGCGGCAGCCCTCGCGGCGATGGCGGCGGCCAGCGTGGAGAAGCCCAAGAAGCGCAGCGTGATGGGGCCCCATCGGGCGCGAGCCGCGAAGCTCAACGCGGGCCTGGGCTTCCCGATCTTCTTCGTCTCGGCCTACATGGTGGACGGCATCGGGGTCGCGGGCGACAGCATTGTGCTGCTTGAGGCCCTGCAGTCTTGGGTCGGCAGCCTTGAGTGGCCGTGGGTCATCCTGGCGGATTGGAACATCGAGCCCGACGACTTGGCCAGCTGGGCCAAGCAGGCCTCAGGAGTGCTCGTGCGCCCGTGGGGTCCGACTTGCGGCAAGCGCGAATACGACTACGCCATAGTGCCTGGGGCTCTCGCCAGTGGGGTTGGCGCGGTCAAGGTGCTGAGTGGCGCCCCGATCTCGCCGCGCTCGCCGACCGCCATCGAGCTGAAGGGCCTGCGCCAAAGAACCGCGGTCACCAGGGCGGTCTACCCCAGTCGGCACCCGCTGACCCTGCCACCTCCTGCACAGGCAGCGCCGCCCGAGCTCGCTGAAGACGAATGGCCGCGGTGCTCGGGGGCTGGACCCACTGATGTGGAGGAAGCCTCCAAGTTCTGGTACGCCATGGCTGAGGACTACCTTGACAGGCTACACCAGCTGGAAGGGCACAAGCGGAGCAGAGCGGCCAGAGACAGAGGCCTGCAGGTGGAAACAGTCCCTCTGGTCCAGAAGTGGGAGGACACGCTAAAGGAGACGTCGAGCGCCGAGCGCCGCGAGTGGGCAGGCCTGCTAGCGTCTTGCAGAAAGGCGGCCACTCTCCGAGGACACCAGCTGGACAACGGTTGGGTCAGGCACTCCCGCTTCGAGCGCCAGGTCCGCATGGTGCGCGCGTTCGAGTTCGACAAGGCGGAGTGGTCGACTACTGGGCCGCTTGCTGCCTGGGACCAGCATGCCATTGCGCGCGCATTCCAGGAGCTGGACGTGCACGACTACCACGCCCTCCTGGTCGACCTCCACGACCACGTCGCCTCCATCCAGAGGAGGGACAAGACCAAGCGCAGTAAGGAATGGAGAGAGTGGTCACAGGAGGCAGCCACCAAGTCAGGAGGCCAAAAGGCATACCGCTTCATCAAGGACGGCAGCTTGATCCCGTCGACGGTGATAGCGCACGATGACGACGAGAGCGACCCTGGCCCCCCAGTGGCAGGTGATGCCGCCATGAAGGTGCCGATGAAGGAATGGGGGAACCTCTGGGTTCACCCTGACAGCCAAGGGGATTCAGACCCACGGCTCTGGGCGCGCGGTGCAGGTGGCGCCTGGCAGGACCTCCCGCCCATCACCATGGACGCCCTGGACTACGTGCTGGCCTCCTACGGGGAGGGTACAGGCCTTGGGCGGGACCGCCTGCGCCCACGGCAGCTTCGGTGGCTGCCGTGGCACTACAGACAGGCGTTCCTGGACATCGTGGAAGCCTGGGAGAGGCAGCCGACACGATGCTGGCTGTGGATGTTGCCGGTGGACTTCCTGCCGAAACCCCCGCCTGGAGGTGTGCGGCCCATTATCTTGGCCAGCCTCTGGACTCGGGTCTAGTCGAAGCTGCGGCAGCCTATTGCTGCAGCTTGGGAGTGCAGGATCGACCAGCCCCTTCCACTGGGGCACCTCCGACCGCTCCTGCGACAAGGCTGGGCTCGTGCACAACATGATGACCGCCTTCGCGAGGAAGACAGGCATGGCGTCCAGCACCCCGGCGATCGACCTCACGAAGTACTACGAGATGATCAGCCACGACGAGCTCTACGACCGGGCGGTCGTGACGGAGATCCCATGGTGCTGCTCAGGGCCCTCTGCTCGAGCTACCGCCTCCCGCGTAGGGCGATGCTGGGCAAGGGGGTCGGGCCCACCATCGAGGCCAACGGCGCCACGGCAGCGGGCTGCTCGTGCGCGGTTGGAGTCGCCAAGCTGCTGACCTACACCCTGCTGCGCAGCATCGTCAGCAGGTACCCGCTGGCGCGGGCCCAGAGCCTGGTGGACGACCGCCTCCTCCAGGCAGCGGGCGCGGCTCGCCTGGCGGGGCGCCAGCTGCCCCAAGCTGCTCACGACCTCTTCGAAGGCTCCAGCAGAGGCACCTCAAGATCAACTGGGGCAAAACGGGGTGGATGGCCACAGACGCGCTAGCTGAACCGCCACTGGTCTGACCTCGGCCTGGCCAGAGTCTCGATGCCTCGGCGGCGACGGCAACGACGGCAGCAGGAGGCGAGTGCCAGAGCAGGGAAAAAAGGCTCGCCCGAGCCAAGAGAGCAGCAGACAGGATCGAGCTGCTGCAAGCCGCGGGGGCCAAGAAGTGCCACATCGTCCGTGGCGGTCACTGGCATCGCGGACGGCAAGCTGAACGGGCTCAGGGCGCACGCACTCAGAGCCGAGGGCAGGCTGGCCCCCAGCACCTGCCCGGCCCTCAGGGTGCGCACCATGCCGCGGGCAGTGGTCAGGGACCCGTTCCTGGTCAGTGCTGTGGAGGTGGCCAAGGCGTGGTCCATCGGAGTTCGAGACGGGTTCCTCCAGCAATTCGCTGGCCCAACGGGCCAGAGGCGTGCTAAGATCTCCGGTAACTGCTCAACGATATTTCTAGTTCGCGCGCGCGGGGCGGGCCCTGGGGGTCCCCGGACGAAAAGTACCCCGGCAAGGTCCCGGCAAGGTCCCGGCAGACTCCAGGCAAGGTCCCCGCAGACTCCCGGCTGACTCCCGTCAAGGTCCCTTTTCGGAGCCCCGGAAGGCTCCAAACGGTCCACGAGAGGCCCGAGAAGCCCTCCAGACGGTCCAAGAGAGCCGGAAGACGCCGAAATATCACCCTCAAGCGCCTGCGATGGCCTCAAGACGGCCCAACAGGCCTTCAAGACGCCCCAAGAGGTCCCTAAGCGGCGCCCCAAGAGGGCTCCCACAAGTAAAAGTCGTCCGGTTCCCTTCGGAAAACGTACATGTTCAACATATCCGCCTCTTCGTCTTTCACACCTTTCAAGGCGGTCCAAGAGGCCCCCAAGATCACCCCAAGACGGCGCGAAAGACCCTCAAGACCGCTCAAAGACGGCCCAAGAGCGCTCCCAGAAGGCCCAAGAAACCCTCAAGACGGTCCAAGAGACCCCAAGACGGCCCCATGATTGAAGTCCACAAGGGCAACCTGAACGGAAATTTTGAGCCCCCCGCCCAAACACGCCCCCGAAAAGGCCCCTACAAGCCCCCAAATAGCCCCACGAAGCCCCCAAGAGAGCCCCAAGAGGCCCCCAACAGGCCGCAAGAAAGCCCCAAGAGGCCCCCAAGAGACCCCCAGGAAGCTCCCAGGAGGCCCCCAAGAGGCCAGGCAGACCCCCCCAAGAGACCACCAAGAGGGCCACCCCAGAGCCATCCACGAGGCCTCTCAAATGGGCTCAAGACGGCCCAACAGGCCTTCAAGACGCCCCAAGAGGTCCCTAAGAGGCCCCTTAAGCGGCGTTCCAAGAGGGTTCCCACTAGCAAAAATCGTCCCATTCCCTTAGGAAAACGTACATGTTCAACATATCCGCCTCTTCGTCTTTCACACCTTTCAAGGCGGTCCAAGAGGCCCCCAAGATCACCCCAAGACGGCCCGAGAGACCCTCTAGACCGCTCGAAGACGGCCCAAGAGCGCTCCAAGAAGGCCCAAGAAACCCTCAAGAACTCTTTTTCGGAGCCCAGGAGGGCTCCAAATCGGTCCAGAGGGCCCCGAAAAGCCCTCCAGACGGTCCAAGAGAGCCGGGAGACGCCGAAATATCACCCCCAAGCGCCTACGATGGCCTCAAGACGGCCCAACAGGCCTTCAAGACGCCCCAAGAGGTCCCTAAGCGGCGCCCCAAGAGGGCTCCGACAAGCAAAAATCGTTTCATTCCCTTCGGAAAACATACATGTTCAACATCTCCGCCTCTTCGTCTTTCACACCTTTCAAGGCGGTCCAAGAGGCCCCCAAGATCACCCCAAGACGGCCCGAGAGACCCTCTAGACCGCTCAAAGACGGCCCAAGAGCGCTCCAAGAAGGCCCAAGAAACCTTCAAGAACTCTCTTTCGGAGCCCAGGAGGGCTCCAAATCGGTCCAAAAAGGGCCCGAGAAACCCTCCAGACGGTCCAAGAGAGCCGGGAGACGCCGAAATATCACTCCCAAGCGCCTACGATGGCCTCAAGACGGCCCAACAGGCCTTCAAGACGCCCCAAGAGGTCCCTAAGAGCCCCCTTAATCGGCGTTCCAAGAGGGCTCCCACTAGCAGAAATCGTCTCATTCCCTTCGGAAAACGTACATGTTCAACATCTCCGCCTCTTCGTCTTTCACACCTTTCAAGGCGGTCCAAGAGGCCCCCAAGATCACCCCAAGACGGCCCGAGAGACCCTCTAGACCGCTCGAAGACGGCCCAAGAGCGCTCCAAAAAGGCCCAAGAAACCCTCAAGAACTCTCTCTCGGAGCCCAGGAGGGCTCCAAATCGGTCCAGGAAGGGCCCGAAAAGCCCTCCAGACGGTCCAAGAGAGCCGGGAGACGCCGAAATATCACCCCTAAGCGCCTACGATGGCCTCAAGACGGCCCAACAGGCCTTCAAGACGCCCCAAGAGGTCCCTAAGCGGCGCCCCAAGAGGGCTCCCACAAGCAAAAATCGTCTCATTCCCTTCGGAAAACATACATTTTCAACATATCCGCCTCTTCGTCTTTCACACATTTCAAGGCGGTCCAAGAAGCCCTCAAGATCACCCCAAGACGGCCCGAGAGACCCTCAAGACCGCTCAAAGACGGCCCAAGAGCGCTCCAAGAAGGCCCAAGAAACCCTCAAGACGGTCCAAGAGGCCCCAAGACGGCCCCATGATTGAGGTCCACAGGGGCAACCTGAACGGAAATTTTGAGCCTCCCGCCCAAACACGCCCCCGAAATGCCCCTACAAGCCCCCAAATAGCCCCACGAAGCCCCCAAGAGAGCCCCAAGAGGCCCCCAACAGGCCGCAAGAAAGCCCCAAGAGGCCCCCAAGAGACCCCCAGGAAGCTCCCAGGAGGCCCCCAAGAGGCCAGGCAGACCCCCCCAAGAGACCACCAAGAGGGCCCACCCAGAGCCATCCACGAGGCCTCCCAAAGTTCCCAAGAAGCTCCCACGAAGCTTCCAAGGGCTCCCAAGACCCCACGAGGCCTCCAAGAGCTCCCAAGAAGCTTCCCAGAAGCCTCCAAGGGCTCCCAAGAGGGTCACAAGTACTCCTCCTGAGAAGCTCCTTGATGCTCCCAGAAGAGACTCCCAGAAGCATCCATGAGCTCTCCGAGATGCCCCCTCCCCAGATCCCCAACACTCAGTTTTTCTCGCGTCCCTCACCCTTGGATCCTTCACTGCGTTTTCCTCCAATTTCGATTGGATGAGGATGAGCTTGGGATGGTCCTGGAAATGTGTGGGGGGCTCTGGAGGTCAGCGTGAATTCTGAGAGGTTGTCGGTTGCGTGTCTTCTGTAAACACAACCAACAATATGAATAATGGAAAGACCGCGCATACATCACCGATCCCCAAACGGCCCACATGTGCATGCATTCGGCAACGTGTATGATGTGGGATGTCAAGCACGACTGGCCCCATCCTCCTCGAAGTGGTCGCCCTCATCATCCTCCGCCTCCACCTCCTTCTATCCGTCCCTCCCTCCCTCATATCCCTGCCCCACCTCCCTCTCCTCCATTTTCTCCTCTTCCTCCTCATATTCCCTCCCAAATGGGGCGGGGCGGACCCCGGGCGAACCCTCAGGAACCCCGACAACATACAGGAATCCCTGCAAAGCTCCGAGGAGGAGGAGGAGGAGGAGGAGGAGGAGGAGCAGGAGGAGGAGGAGGAACAGCAGCAGCAGCAACGGCAACAGAACGGCCCACGAGACGCCCGAACGGCCCAAGGGAGCCCCAAGAGAGCCCCAAAGAGGGACCCAAGAGAGGGAACACGAACCGACAATTCGAGACTTCCGCCCCAAGCAGCCCCCATGAGGCCCCAAGAGGCCTGCAAGAGACCCCAAGAGGCCTAAACAGAAGCCCCAAGAAGCCCCCCGACGGCCCCCAAGAGCCCTCAAAACTGCCTCAAAGAAACCCTCGAAAGGCCTGCCACGATATCTCAACGAACATCCAAGAGGCCTCTGACCTACAACCCAGGCACGGTGGCGGGATGGGCCGAAAACCACTAGATCCGCCGCCCCCTGCTTGCAGGGGTGCACGGCGTGCTGGATGAGCTGTCAGGTTTTGGTTTTGGTTCTTTTTCCAAAAGAACTCCCCAGTGGGCTCCGGCCCGTCCCGCCACCGTGCCCAAAAACGGCCGTTTCGCTCGGGACATCCTCAAAAAATCGCGAAGATGGCCCAAGATGGCCTCCAAGTGCGCCCGAGATGGTCCAAGACGGCCTCCAAGACGGCCCAAGAGAGTCCAAGACGGCCCAAGACGGCCCAAGAGGCCCCCCAGAGGCCTCCCAGACGGCCCAAGAGGCCTCCAAGAGGTCCTCCAGGAGAGTCCGAAGAGGGCAAAATCATTGATTTTCCCATTGGTTTTTGAAGGATTTTGGCATTTGCGCCTTTTCGGCTCTCCGACGGCTCAAGACGGCCCAAGAAGCCCCCAAGATCGCCCAAGAGGCCCCCAAGAGAGCCCCCTGATGGCCCAAGTGGCCTCCAAGATGGCCCCTAGAGGGCCCCAAGACGGCCCAAGAGGCCTCCAACACGCCCAAGATGGCCTCCAAGACGCCCAAGATGGCCTCCAAGACGGCCCTGGAGCGCCCCAAGAGGGTCCCCCGTTGGCCCAGAAAGGCCCCCAAAACGGCTCCCGACGGCGTCAGACGTGCCAGGAACCCACCAAGATGGCCGAAGTTGGCTCGAAGCTGGCCCAAAAGGGCCCAAGAGGCCCCCAAGAGGGCCTCCAGGAAGGCCAAAAGATGCCAAAATCACTGATTTTCCTAAGGTTTTTGATGGATTTGGGCATTTCCCTTCTTTCGGCCTTCCGACGGCCCGAGACGGCCCAAGAGCCCCCAAAGATCGCCGAAAGATCGCCCAAGAGGCCTCCAAGACGGCGACGATGACCATCAAGACGCCCACGTGTTCCCCGAAGGCTTTCCAAACCGATTCGGGGAACACATGGTCCGATGGCTTGGCAGGTCTGGCCTCAACGTTCGGCCACATAGGCGCTTCCACAAAGGCAGGGGGCGGCGGTGATTCGCCGTTGGCGTCTTCGATAGCCACATCGTAAGACAGTAGAGGCCGAAGCCCCCACAACAAGCTCCAAACAAACTGCTTCATCCCCATGCGTTCTGCCGCAACGCCTCTGGAAAACGACCACGGCCCACCAGCGCCGCCTGGCTCGCGACCGCGCAAGCAAACGCCCGCGATGGCACAATACGGGCCGGCGGAATGAGCGAAGCGATTCAATGGGTTGTCAGAGTGGTTCACGCTGACGCCGCGCAGCTGTTGGACGTCAACAAGCCCTGGAACAGGTGCGCTGACCCAGGCCAGGCCGCAGTGCTTAGCCTCGCCAGAACTGGTTGCCAACTAGCTCGGCACAGCCTGTTGCTCGATCATCGCCAGCGCGAGATCGACCTCGACTTTTTTTCGCCCGGTGCTGTCTGCCAGGCGGTCCGTGCCTCTGCCTGTGCCGCCTCTGATGCCACAGCTCTGAGAAGGCTTGGGAGTCCTTGGGTTTCGGAGCTCCATGGTTTCGGCGCTGGCTAGAACCTCAGAGCTGTGGACCAAGAGGCACGTCAACGCCTCCAGATCTGCCAACTGCGGGGCCCCCTGGAGCCAGAGCAGGCTTCACGCGAAAGGGAGAGCCACCCACTCGTTTCGCGTGAAATGCGGGGCCCGTGGGACCCTCTGGCACCGTTGTTTCGATTGCCCTAGCATGGAGTTTCTCTGGAGAGAGTTTTGTCCGCCCGAGCTGCGCATGGCGGCTCGCATTGCCCTCAGAGAGGGCGAGGATTGCGGTGAATACTTAACCAGGGGCCTCCTGCCCTCGCCGTCGCATGTCTTTCAGGATCCAGATATCCCCGAGGAGGATCATATCCGCTTCGTGGGGTGTATGCCTGGATGGCTCTTCGAGGGAGAGGTGTTTGTGGACGGTTCCTCATTTGTTACCCAGCATAGCGGCCTGCGTCGTGCGGGATGGGCTGTCATCAGCTGCAACGATGATGGCTCGTTCAGATGTGGAATGTATGGTGTTGTCCCCTTGGCATGGTCTTTGACGCAGTCCTCTAGGGACGCGGAAGATTATGCGTTCCACATGTTGTCGCGTTTCTCGGTCGACCCTGCAAGCGAGGGGTCCCTGACAGTCTTCTCGGATTGAGCTGGGTCCATAGGCTGCACCAGCAACGCCTCGAAAGCGCCGAGCCTCATGAATCCCAACAGACATGTTTGGGAGAGCTGGTGGCTGAAGCACGGTGACAGTGCGAGCGCGAGAAAAATCAAGCATCACAAGATGCCTCTTTCTTCGATTCGTGGTGCAGGCTTGGCAACAGTCTCGCGGACCGATGGGCCAAAAAGGGGGCCCTGCTCTGGAAGGTTCCCCCCAGAAGGTCCTCTTCATGGAAGCCTGTGAAGATACTGCTGTCAAACTGGTTAGATGGATCAGACATGTGCACGCGTGGCTCGGAAACCACGAGGCCTGGGACACTGAGGGTGTGGTAGGCACTTCGGGTGTTGTCCTTGACCTAGAATATGACACCGACGATCGTGACGCCGCATTCCTCGAGGAAGCCCTCCGAAGCCGCGAGAGGATTGACTGGAGGCTCGCCGCCCCTGCCCCGCCGCCGCCCGAGCCCGAGCCCGAGCCGATCGATGTGGGGGGCGTGGAGGTGGGGGTGATGTCTGGGAGGCCGTGATTGTTTCAAGGGCACTCGGTGGTGAAATGCGACGTGGAAGGTACCGAACACCCGTGCTTGTCTTTTTGCAAGTCCTGCGGGGCCTCGCTGGCCCAGCGAGTGCTGCCTGGGAAGGACATCGCGGGGGCCTGCCTGGGCCCAGGGCACCCTGGGCTTGGTACCCAGAGGTCCCGTCTCCGTCGGTACCTTCACCCCTCGGCCTTCCATCCTCCTCTGCTGCTTTCTGCTTTTAGAGGCCCCGAGGACGAGGATATCGAATGGCTCCAGGGGAAGCTGGGGGGGCCTGTTGGAGGTGTTGGGTCCTCGGTGGGGGTTGGACCTTCGCTGGGGCCCGCTGGCGGGCCCCCTGGGGGCCCCGTGGCCAGCCGCTTTCAGACCCCCGCCAGCTTCCACCAGTACGGGGTCTCGGTCCCCGTACTGGACCTGGGGCGAGTTGCTCGCCTGCATGGGTTTGCCTCGCCCGATTCGGCGGTAGAATGGGCGCAGGAGTGCAGGCGAGCTAAGCGCGAGGCCGAGGCCACAGAGGCCTGGCCACTCGAGGGCGACTAGCCCCGTTCCAGCCGCTGAGGCGGTAGGCGGACTTCGTCCGCCCTACCCCACACCACACCACACCTCCTCCTCCTCCTCTTCCTCCTCCTCCTCCTCCTCCTCCTCCTCCTCCTCCTCCAACCTATCCTCCCTATCCTCCCTATCCTCCCTATCCTCCCTATCCTCCTCCTCCTCCTCCTCCTTCTCCTCCTCCTCCTCCTCATTCCTCCTCCTCCCTCCTCATCCTGCTGTTGCCCCCTCGTTCTCCTCTTCATCCCTAATTCCCTCCCTCCCTACCTCAGGAGGACTTTCCGCTTCGCCCGAGAACGAAGCCAACCCCGCCCGTTCCCTGGGATCGTCTCCCTGCGCGCCGCACAGGGCCAGGTAGCCCAAGGTAGCGGCGATCGTGCTGCTGAAGGACACCTGGCTGAGGAGACGAGCGGAAGAGACCTGGCGGAGGAGGAGGAGGAGGAAGGAGGAGGAGGAGGTGGAAGAGGAGGAGGAGGAGGACGAGGAGGGGGAGGAGGAGGTGGAAGAGGAGGAAGACGAGGAGGAGGAGGAGGAGAATGGAGGAAGGAGGATGGCGGATGGAATCAGCCCAGGGTGGCGGCGACCGTGCTGCCGAAGGGCACATGGCGCGCTCCAGAGACCCCAGACCTGTGACGATACTTGTTCAAAAACTCGCACTGTGTTTCCTTCATGTCGGCCTACGGGGCCCGCTCTCTGGCCTCTGACCCCGGGACAATAAAAAATGGATCCGGGACGTAAAACTATCCCCATTGAACGAACGCACCGTCAGATGCCTTTGGCGAACCTCGCCTTCCCATGAGATCTGGGCGTCGCATCATTATCACGCTGAACGCTTAGGGCTGGCTTCGGGCCCCAAGGCCCTCGCAAATCGACCCAACTCGACGAAGACGGCAAAAGATGGGGTCTAGGTCTTCGGTTCTCCAGCTTCAAGAAACAGGAGAGCCCAACATCGCATCTATCAAACAGATCCGCGATCGAAATGTACTGGATCGGCGAAAATCGGCAGCCGCATGGGGAGAAGTCTAATCGGAGAGTATCGACAGGCTACCGTCTGTAGTAGGCGTCCATTGAGAAATCGGAATCCAAATCGGAACCCGAAGCCGAATCGAATCAGAATCGGAAGTCATCGAAATCGAATGGAATCAGGGAAGTCGTAATGAGCCCTGCGATGTAGCTTTGCTTGCGCTGTGTCGAATCTCAGGGTCGGCGAAGCCAGCCGAAGGTCGATCGGCGAGTCCGAAGGCGGAAGATTGGTGAACGCTTCGCGGAGTGAAACGTCAGTATTGTTGGTTGGATTCAGGGCTTCTGGAGCAGGACCACTGCTTGGGCGTCAAGGGAACCAGCCCGCGGCCCGCGACGCGGCTGGAGAAGACGCGTGGTGCGAACAAGCAAACCGATCTGCGGAGAAAGGGTGCAGGAGCAGAAGGATGAAGAGGAGGAGGAGGAGGAGAATGAGGAGAAGGAGGAAGAGAGGAGAAGGACGACGACGAGGATGAGAAATGATGAAAGGGAAAAGGGGCAGGTTGATGAGGTGGAGAAGGGAGAGGAGGAGGAGGAGAAGGAGGAGGAGGAGAAGAGGAGGAGGAGGCGGAGGAGGAGGAAGAGGAGGAGAGGGAGGAGGAGGCAGCAAACAAATAAGTATTTGTTGTACTCCTCGGGCCCGACTCCGCCCTGAATGGCACGTAAAACCGCTCGAGCACAGCGCAGAGCAAACGAAAGGGGGAGGAGGCGGAAAGAAGAGAGCGCCCGCCAGCTCAGCCACTGACACGGGCGCGTCGGCTCTTAGAGTCCGCCGGGGAAGCTCTCGACCCTCTACCACCTCCAGGGGACATAGAGAAACCTCCAACGCCTTCCATTAGGCCCATGGGGACAGCCCCCGATCCGGCGCCCTCGCCATGGCACATAAGGAATTCGCCGGCCCAACGGGCCAGGGCGTGCTAAGATCTCCGGTACCTGGTTAACAGTATTTCTAGTTCGCGCGCGCGGGGCGGCCCCTGGGGGTCCCCGGACGAAAAGTACCCCGGCAAGGTCCCGGCAAGTCCCCGGCAAGTCCCCGGCAAGGTCGGGTCAGAGATGCCGGAGTTCTGTTTCGGAGTCCAAGAGGGCTCCAGATCGGTCCAAGAGGGCCCCGAGAAGCTTTCTAGACGGTCCAAGAGAGGCCCGAGACGGCCAAAGATCGCCCGAAGACGCCCCAGATGGCCCCAAGACAGCCCAAGAGGCCTCCAAGACGCTCCAAGGGCCTTCCAAGAGGCCTCCGAAGAGGGCCCCAAGTTGCCAAAATCGTTGATTTTCATTGGTTTTTTCTATGTTTTTTTGCGTTCTGGCCTTTTCGCTTCCGGACGCTCCAAGAGGGCCCAAGAGGCCTTCAAGACTGCTCCAAGACGGCCCACGAGGCTCCCAAGACGGCCCCGGAGCGGCCCAAGAGCGCCCCCCAGACGGCCCAAGTGCTGCCCAAGGCGGACCAAGAGGCCCCAAGACGGGCCCAAGAGGGGCTCAAGAAGGGAACCGAGAACTGAAAAATCGAGCCCTCCGCCCCAGAAGGCGCCCAGGACCCCGAAAGAGGCCCCAAGAGACTCTCCAAGACACCCCCAAGACGCCCCAATAAGCTCCCGTGAGGCCCCAAGAGGACCAACAACGTCAGGCCCCAGGCCCCAAGAGGACCAACAAATACCGCCAAGAGCCCGCCGAAAGCCCCCCAAGAGACCGTCACGAGAGCTCAGGAGGCCCCCTGGAGGCCTCCCGAGTTCTCCAAGAGGCCTAAAAAGAGGCGCCAAGAGGCCCCAAACGGCCCCACCGAGGCTCCAAGAGGCCACGAACGCGCAAGCAAACGCCTGCGATGGCACAATACGGGCCGGCGGAATGAGCGAAGCGATTAAATAAGGGCATCCTCATCACAGTCACCGTCAGCGAGTCCTTGAAGGTCCGTGGGGACAGCACCCGACACAGTACCCTCCAGTTGGAACATACTCCTAAGAGTGCTGACTGGGCCTTGGGCCCGACCCAAGAGAGGAACACTCTGTTCACTGGCCTCCCCGCTCGTGCGTCTCGTGCCGAGACGGCTCTGCCCAGAGATCCTCGACGAATCGGATCTGGCCCGGAGCTTCCTCGTCATGGAGCCGCTCTCCCTGCGAGCCCCTGGGGTCAGCCCCCGACTCCGTATCTCCCGGCGGGCACATGCTCTCAGAAGAAACGCTGACTGAGACCGTGCTTCTGCATCTCACATTTGACTTTGGCAAAATGGCTGGAGTCAACTTACTGACTGTTTTCCCTGGTGCCCCAGGACGCCTGCGCACTGGCCGGCAAGGCCTCGTAGGATACGCTTGCCTGCACAGCCGCACCGAAGGCAGGCATGGATCTTCAGGTCCGCGAAGTAGCCCAGCAAGTGGGAGCAATGAATCGGGACGCCTTGCACCATGACGCCGACATCGCCCACTCATTGAATATTTCCGCCCACTGGTACTACACCCGCACTGATGGCAATGGGAAGCGGATCCCACCCCAGTGGAAGCCGCATGCTCCGACAGGCGTACCCGCCTTTGATGTTCCTTGGCCATGGATCGAGTGGGTCAAACGTTCGGGCCCCGCCTCAGAGGCAGCCAGAAAAGCCTTCGCAAGGCGCTTCCCCGCCGCCGGTCCCATGGTTCTGGCATGCCCCACGGAGCCCGCACTTATTTTACCAAAAACCCAGCAGCTTCATCCGCGATGATGTTGACCAAATAATGATCCAAGGGAGCCCCATTCCTCTGAGCCTCCTCTACCAACTACTGGCTCTCGATTTGACCAATCGGATGAACTCCAACAGCCTGCTCTTGCCAATCGTAGACAAGCAAGATCGACGTTGGTCGGATGCGCGCTGCCTTGGGGAAGTTCGGCCACACCTTCGTCAACAATTGATTGGCCCGCGGCAAAAATGATCGTTTTGCCCAGACCCAGAAAATCTCCAATCACCATCGCTGGAGGCGTCAGTGGACAACGATGGATGGTCTGCTTCCCAATTCTGCCTCCACCACGTCCACGTGGCATGTGCAAGCTCGGCCCTTCGCTGCAAGTGCCATCCCGATCCATCGAAGGCGTGGATCCACAGCACGTTCACCCCCAGAAGCGTCGCCGCCGATCAAGATCTCTGCGAAGTCATGCGTGCCCGACACTTCCCCAAAGGTGGTATCTCCAGACATGCAGGGTGGCTCCTCCACTCTGGTCCACGACGCGGGGAACACCCCGAAGCCACAGACGAGGCAGCGCTGCGTATTCCTCTCGGGCTCGATTTGCCGAAAAGCCTGAGATAGTCGTGCAATGCCCATTGCATTATAATGCTCATTGCTTTCTGCAGCCCTAGCATTGATGCACATCCGCCCCCTCAACCTCCTCGCACCTCGGGCACAACAGACCCAAACTCGTTCCAAGCATGAGAAGCGATCCGTGTGCGCATCGAAGAAGCGCCTGACATAACAGCCTCGATGGTACACACCACATGATGAGATTGCCTTTTCTTGTGTGAATTGATGCGAGAAGCTGCGCAGCATGGCATCACACGGAGATCAGCTCGTTGCGCGAGGTCGCTACCACTCCTGTGCACTGGCCCCGTTGCATAACAGTCTGTCCAGAGACTCCGCGATGGCATCTTTTTGGGCGACCATAGCCTGTGGACCCGTTACAGTCATGGTGTCTGTGGTTCGATACATGTCCCCACTGTCGCCAAACCAATCCCAAGGCCAACGGGATCCCAGCCCAAACCGCGCGGCATCGCGCGGGGTGGCGATCGCAGCTGAGACCGCGCCACTAATGCCTCTCCACCTGTCCTTCCTTGGTCTGGCAACGACTCGCAGCCTGGCGGCCCTTCCAGTGCGTCCGGCAGGCTACGTGTCTAAGCCTGGCCTGAAGATGACAATGATCCATGGTTCAGGCAACCGATGCACAGTCTGATAGCGCTGGTCGCTGCGCCCCACTCGGAGCTGAAGGAGTGCGGCCAGGCACCGCCCTGACCATTTCTTCGCCAAGAGTTTGCCCGAGCGGTCTCCTACAAGCCCCGGTGACCGAAGGTGCCCCCGAAGACCTTGCCCGAGGAATCGGCCAGCGGCAGAACTCCAATCGCGGCCATCTCGGTGCCCGCGCGCATCCTGACAGCTCCTTGGGCAAACCTCTTGACCCGGGTGAAACTCCCATCGGCGCCTCGTCTATGAAGCGATTTCTTCGACCTCGTCAACGCGGCACACCGTCGATCGATCCCTAGGTCAGACGCCGCCGACTCCAACTTCACCTCGTATCCCTCCACCGCGAGAAGCCCATGAAGCTCCTTCCCCAGCTCGATGCACGAGGTCACAATCGTCGTTTGCTCAGAGACCACCAGCCCTGCCACAGTACGCCCTCGAGCAAGGTGTAGCCCGGAGATCCAGGGAAGGCTCGGCACCCTCTGGCACAGCCCCTCGATTCTCTGTGGAACATCATGCGCCCAAGATTCGACCATAGTTCGGTCTCTTCCAGAATGTCACGCGGAGCACCCCTGGCGAAATCCACAGCACCCCCCCGGGCCCCGCAAGCCTGCTCTTCTCGGGTTGCATAAACTCCGAGCACTAGCCGCTGCCCCTCGGAATGCGCGGCGACAGGCGCAGGATCACCCCCAGACCCAGGATAAGAGGGGCAGTTGGTGCTCGATGCCATCACTGAGAGCAACTCCCACTGCAGCGCGCCGCAGAAACCTCCGCCGACCCGAGTCGCACTTGCCTGCACCCGGCCCTTGATGGAGGGCGCGGCGACCGTCTCGTCCGCGCAGCCCCTCCTTATCAGGCCTGTCTTAGCGGCGACGACGCTGCCACTGCCGCGCCCCAGAACCCAGCGCTTTGCCACGGCCGCGCTGCTTCCTCCCCGGCACATTTGGAAAACCCGCACCAATTCAGATCTGCCAGTAAGAGGTAGCCAACTCAAGCCTCTCTCGCCCAGCTGCCCCGCTCCCTGGGCCGCGGAAGCCTTCATCATGGCCCTGGGCCCTGCCTCTAGTAGTTCCCCGTCGAAGGGGGCAACCTGGGATTCAGCGGCCGAGACCCGCACCTTCCCAATCAGCTCCTTGCCCTTGTCCCAGGTCACGTCCTTGCCCGAGAATTTGGCTTCCCACGTCCGTGCCCTGATGTCCATGGCTGCCTTGGGATCCTGCGAGATCGCTTGCCCCAGCGCGAACTCACCCTCGAGGGTGCTCTTGTCCTTGGCCATCCTGAAGCGCCCCGGGGGCTGCCGAACGCTGCTCCTCAGCCCTCCCTGCGACAACAGTGCACCTTGCACATGATTTCGCTCCCCAGGCACCACTGGCCAGCTCTGCGCATTCGCCCCTGCATCTGCGCATCGAGCCGCCCTTTACCGAGCGCAACATCCCGGGCTTCCTGCGCGGAGGGATCTGCTCCTTCAGTGGATAGCTGGCCAGCGTCGATGGCGGCATCGCCATGGCCGCCTCCATGATCCTCACCACCAGAGCCAGCATATTCGCAAACTCCCCAGCACCTTTGGCCCTGCCCATCTCGCCCAGTAAGAACCCAATCTGGCCAGCAAAGCGACGCCAGCATCAAGAGCGCGCGCGCGGTGGTGAGGGCATGGCCTTGGGTGCCCCGCGGGTCGTGGCATCTCCTCGCCCCTCGTGGGCCCTGCTGTCTTTCTCGGCCCTTTCTCAATCAAGAAGTGCGCCACGCCGTGGCATGCCTCAACTTTGCCAACGCATGCACCGAACACCATGCCAAGCTTCGAAGCACTGTTTTTCTGCCTGCCAGGTACACGCACGCGGGCGGCCGTCCCCGCATAATTGTGGTCGATCTGGATGTTCCGCCAGATGTCCTCTCGGCTCTCGAGAGCCCCGTTTGGTGTCCAAGACGGTCTCGTACGGCCCCCCCCGCTCCCTCGGGCCCCCCTCCTCAGGGCCATCTCGATTTGCAGCAGCGCTCGAGTCGCCCGCGTTCATCGGGCCCAAGAAACGCAGCGGTGGAGGTCCTGCGGTCGCGAGCCCTCTCCTCTTCCCAAGCAGCAGCCCCGCTGGCCCCGGGCCAAGCGGGCCGGCGGGAACGCGGGCCCTCTCCCGTGACTTCTCGCAGCTCGAGTCAGCGCACTTCTTGGGCCGATTAGGAAGTCAGAACGCCGTCGGCAATCCCATAGCCCTACCCTACCAAAAGCCCCCCCAACTTCCAGCTTGAGATCCGCAGTGATACCGCAATTGGCACGCCCCCCGTCTCCGACCAGCTCCGCGTCGGCATGGATTCTCTGCGACAGACCAAGTGAATCGTTCGACGCGACAGCGCAGTCGACGGGGGCGCCCTTGCCGCCTGCGAAGTTGTAGTCCACATTCTCAGGCGCCAGAACATGCCCATGGTAAGAGTTGAGCCGCCCCGATTTGTCCAGCGTCGAAGGTGAGACATTTCATCCAGCATGACGATCCAGTGAGTGGATGTCGCTGACATCCAGGACCGCCACGCGCCTGAGCTTCTCCAGAGTCGCACCTGAGACACCCAGCCCCGTGCACACAAGTAACCACTATTGATCCTGAGATGCGAGCCCTCATGCGAGATCTGCATTGCCGTCAGGCCCCGCATCTGGTGCCAGCCTCACTTTTGACTTTGGCCTGCCTCGGGCCCCCCTGTCCCAAGTCGATAGTCTTCCTTGGGCGTCAGATGCCTAGGCGACCGCGACGCCCTTCTTCGCCATGCCAATGGCTACCGCGTCAGCCTCGGCGAGGACAGCGACGCTTCGCTGCCTGCTCGACAGACCGCGCTGTCCAGACAAGACTTGCGCCTCCTGGATGACCACAGCGCCCGCGCCATTTTGCAGCGTGCCCTTGGCCGGGGGGCCCTGCGAGGCCTTCCCAAGACGCACGCGACCTCCCCATCAGGGCCTCCCACTCTATCCTGGCGCCGCGAGCCCGCGGGAAAAGCCCCGGACCACGCGCCTCCCATCGGGCGCGTAGGCAGACCTCCTCCCTGCGCCTGCGGCTCAGCGAGGACAGCCCCCCCCCGCCCCCCCCCGCAACGGCGCATGGAGACGCCCCCGACTCGAACCTGTGGGCCCGCAGGGGAAGCCCTCGACCCCGCGCCCTCCAGCGGGCGCGCGTCAAAGCCTTTGGCCCGTCAACGATAAGACAAAACTGACAAGCAGAAGACAGAGGACAGGGGCAACTTCTCCCGCGCTGCGGCCACGGGGGGCTTTCCGGAGGACCCCGAGAAGAAGTGCGTAGAGGATCACATCGACAATCGCGCGATGAACGGCGCCGCGGAGGAGGAGGAGGCGCGCGCGCGCACCAGCGCGGTAACATCGGGCCCGCGCGGCTCGAGACCCCGAAAAACACGCGCGAGCATTTGAAACGGCCAACGGGAAGCCAAATCATCAAATCATCGCGGAAGATTTGTGAATTTCCGCGAGCCGAGCCGCAGCCCAAAAAACCGCGCGCGCGGGGAGAGATGTCGGGGAATCACATGCGGACCATAATCGAGGTGGGCCCAGCCGCGGCGGAGAGCGCGAGAGTAGAGCACCGTAGAGGGCTGATCTTCGCCAACCGCGCGAGGATCGGAGAGCGGAAGGGCGGGGGGGAGGGCGAGGAGAAGGTCCACTTGAACGAAGATAAGAACGAAGGAGCCCGGCATCTCCGCGATGGCCAAGGCGCTCGAAGACGCGGCGAAAGAAGCCCCCTGGGGCTAGGAGAAGGAGCCCGGGACACATGGGCCCGCAGTGACAGTCGAAGGAGGGGCACAAACCCGAACGGCCTCATGAAGCACACTTGTTTGTCATCGGAATTCTCGCATGCTTTTTGATGATCGTTTGGATCGCTGTCTTGAGGAGACTGGGGGGCAGCGCTGTGATCTGATACTCTCTGCCGAAACCTGGGGGGGCGAGCGCCAGGGGGCGCGGAGCGCATCGCATGGGCATCATTGGTTTGGAAGCGGGGGCGCTCGACGATCCAGCGGCGTCGACGCGCTTCTGCGCGCGCGGTGGTCTCACGAAGCGCATCGACCGATTCCCCAGCGATTAGCGACACTCGACGCCCAGATCCAGATACCCACATTGGGAACGCCACGATTTGCACGCGTTCATATGTCGCACGGGGGGCAAGGAGACATTGAGATATGTACAGAAGCTCGACGCATTGGTGAAAGGACGCGCCGTCATCGCGGCCGCGGGCTTCAGGCCACGCAGCGAATATGGCGACGCGAGCATCGTCGGCCACAACCACATGCCAGGGAGGAAATCGGAGAGAGAGGGGACATGCTTGTCCAGCGGTGCACTCTGAACGACATGACGATTGCCAACTCATTCGTCCAATGCTCTTTCTTCGAGGCCTGGGCGCGCCGAAATGGAGCAAATCATTTACAATTTGATCATGTTCTTGTTGACCTAGCTGCGCGTCCTTCCGTTGTCTCGCGCGCAATCGCCAATGGCGTTGACGTTGGGCCCGCCCGCAAGATGATGATCGAGATGCGCCTCCGGGCCAGGCAAGCAAGGCGGCGCCTGGAGGACGCGAAGCACATCCTGTCCGACTTCCGAGCCAGAGAGAATCTGCCGGCAGCCGCGGGGCCTAGTGGGCGAGAATACATTGCCGACATGAAAAGCCACGCTGGCTTGAAGTGCAAAGAACAGCATGACATCGTGAAGGCGTCTGCTCAATTCCACGAAGATCTGTAAACGAGCGCGCGGAGCGGCAGCCAGGATGGCACTTCTTTGTCGGTGACCACCGCGCTCCAGATTTCATACTGGACGAGCTCGACATCGCGATCCAAGAAATGCAGCGAGGCAAGGTGGCCGATGATCACGGCGTTCGTGCCGAGCTTTTCAGGATGGACTGCCCAATACTGAGAGAAGTGTTGTTGACCGCCGTCAATGCAATTCTCTGCCCAGACCAGCATCTGAAAGAAAGTTGGCTAACTGCCCGCATGGCAGTACTGTTCAAGAGGGGGGACAGCACCTTGCCAGCCAATGACAAATCCATTGCAACACTGGCCGTGCTTTACACGCTGTTTAGCCGAACGCCATGCAGTCGCGACGCCACTGCGCCGGGGCAATCGATAAACCAGGCAGCATGCTGGGGAAGGTTCAGCACGGGAGGTGGACCATTCGCTCGCAATCACCCCCATTACGGGAACGCGCCGCGAGTTCGACGTCGACATGCGGGCGGACATGATCGGCTTCGAAAAGGCATTCGACGCCGCACAGCATGGCGCCCTCTGGGCGGCCCTTTCTGAGCAAGGGGCGCAATCCGAAAATATAAGCGCGTTGAAAATATGGCATCTTCTGCAAACGACAACAATTGCGGCAGGCGAAAGAAGCCGCACTATCGATCTCGCGCAAGGAGCTCGGCAAGGAGACCCGATCAGCAAATATCTTTTCGCGGTCGTCATGGAGGCTGTGTTCCACGAGCTGAAAAATATAATAACTTGAATACTTATCGCAGATAGGGGGGGCGCTATGGCCCAGTAGTGGACGACCCGGGCGACCCGTTAACGAAGTTGCGTTTCGCCGGCAACGCCCCGTTGCTGGCGGGCTGCAAAAGGGGCGCGGCCCGCGCGATTGCCGACATGGACACAGAATCAAGGAGGCATGGACTGAAGGCGCACATGGGGAAGACGGCCGCGCACGATATCGCTACGTCGCGCGCGCAGAACGTCAAGCGCGGCGAGCGCGCCGCGCGAGCGCTTCAATCTGGAGAGTCAAAGAAAAACCGTGGTCGACTGCTCGGACTGGACGATCTTCACCCTGCGGAATTCAAGCGCAGATTTTCTGCAGGCTGGGCGTCCTCTTGCAAGTCGAAGCGCGTTCTGCGCAACGGGCAAGTGCCCTTTGAACACCGAACAAAACTGCTACAAACGTGAGTCGCCCCGTGTCTCCTGCACGCCGCAGGCGCATGGGCGCCGACGGTGGGCCGAGAGAGAAAGCAGCGGGCGGCGCAGCGCACAATGCCCAGGCAGACGGTCGGCACAAGACGACGCCCAGGTAGACTTCATCAAGCGCGCCACCCACGCGAGCCTGGCCCTCGCGGAGCGCGGCAGCGCGGAGGACTGGGCGAGCTGCGTCTGGAAGGCCAAATGGACGTTAGCTGGCAAAAGGGCCGATGCGAGAGACATCGCTGAACTGCGCGCCTCACCAATTGAACGCCCTGCTTCCGCGCCACCGCCGGGAGAAGCGCTAGCGGCAGAGAAATCGCTGTACATATGCATGAAAACTTGGTCCTGTATGTCACCGCTCCTCTGCTCTGCAAGCTGCGCCAAGGCCTCCGGCCCGGCGCGCCGCTGGGGCAGGCGACCATTCGCCTCCCCGCGGGCCGACCTCTGTGCCTCTCTGTCTCTCTGTCTCTGTCTCTCTGTCTCTCTGTCTCTCTGTCTCTCTGTCTCTCTGTCTCTGTCTCTGTCTCTGTCTCTGTCTCTGTCTCTGTCTCTGTCTCTGTCTCTGTCTCTGTCTCTGTCTCTGTCTCTGTCTCTGTCTCTGTCTCTGTCTCTCTCTCTCTCTCTCTCTCTCT
>CAUYUJ010018282.1:1357800-1370300 GCA_963575745.1 Prorocentrum cordatum | reverse complement strand
TGCCTTGGTGCGCGCTCATCGTCCCCCACCCACATTTACGGTACAGGTCGCAGGGTGCCCTATCCCGTGGAGCATCACCGAGGCTCCGTTGGCTGAGGTCGTGCCGAAGAGGGATAACGTCACCATTGTCACCCCCACAACTATCACAGAGCCTGTGACGCCGCCCACCCGTGGTGGCGGCTTCAGCCCCGCCACGGGCACACTCCTCACCAAAGCGGCCCAGAGCCCCTACCTCCACGACCTCATGACTGCCACGCCCAAAGGCAAGGGCGTCGCACCGCTCCCGATCCCCAAGGAGGAGCCTTTAGCCAAGCGCCACCGATCCTCCAGCGGGAAACGCGACGCCACGCCGCACGCAAAATCACACGGCGCTCCAGGCCGCAGCTCCTCTGCACCCCCGCACGGCACGGATGGAGCTTCCGAGCAGACGGCCGTCCAAGGACCAGGAGGGGACGGGTGCGACCCGCAACCTGGCTTGGGGGCGGCCGAAGGTGGGGGCCACACGGAAGGGCACGCTGACGCAGCCGCCGAGGTACCAGGCGACGTCGAGATCCTCTCATCAGAGGATGAATTCAGCGTGGCATCGCGCGAACCGAACACCCTCGGCGAACGCTTCGCTACGGCCCCTAAACTGTCAGATGCCGCTACGACCCGCATCCAACACATGGAACAACAGCACGAGCTGCTTGCCAACACGGTGGACAACATGCAGGTCCAGCTTGCGGGCGTTCTCTCATCCCAGGCCACACTCACGGAGCACGTTACAGGCTTGGAACGAGGGCTCGCCACCGTCGTCACTCAGCAACAGACGGCAACCACCGAAGCCGCTGCACTGCGCGGCGACATCCAGGCCCTCCTCGGGCACCTCATGGGGGGTACCATCCACCTGCCCCAGGCGGCTACCCTCGATACCAAAAAGGAGGAAGCTGCACCAGTTGCCGATCCCGTGGCTGTCTGCGGGTGGATCGACCAGCCAGGCCAGGGCACCCCAGGGACGGGGCCCCCAGGGGCTGACAAAGGCAAAGACAAAGGGCGGGCCACACAGGAACCCTATTGAAGGTGCCTCAGAGGGCCCGCCTCAGCCCTCCGAGGAAGCGCCTTCAGAGGCATCCCTTCACACTTCTCGTCGTACCTCCTCCTTGCTATATCATGTCATTTTTGGCAGCAGCACGAGCAAGCTACCTGGTGTAGGGACACCTGTCATCTTGCTGTGGGTGTGTTTGTTGCAATGTACATGAGCATGCAGGGGTACCTAAAGATGCGTGCTGACATGCAGCTTTTGGCTCATCGCTCGCGCCGCCTGCCAGGCCTCGCCATCATGTGGCGCTTTGCTTTCAGCCTGGCCCTCCCCTCGCTCGCTGGAGCACACCCGTCTTCAGGCGGTGCGCCCCAGCATGGAGGTGGGTTTCTTCTACAGCACGTCGAACGTGCGCCCTTTTTCTACTTCTACGATGACAGCATCTGCAAGTACGACCACTGCACCATCTTGGACCCGATCGTCAACGGCACCGCTGCCGCGAGTCCGTGCAGCATTGGCCAGGCACACAGTGGCGGCTTCAGCCCCGCTGTTGTGCCCCGCTATTGCCCTATGGGTCCCACCACTCCCATGCGAGATAGGGGCGAACCCGAGGACGACCCTGCTTTCTGGTACCTGATGATGATCCGCGCCCGGCTCATACCGTGTGCTGCGGCGTGGGCACCAGGGGAGGACAACCAGGACATGTTCTTGGCATGGCTCGAGGACTGCGTCCCGTACATCCTGGCGACGCTCCATCTGCCACAGTACGATCACCTCTTCCATGAGGCGTCCGAGGACACCACCGACGCCCTGCGTCATCGCACCGCGGTCGACATGTGCGAGGACATCTGGCACAGAGCGGGCCCTGACAGGCAGCGCATCAACCGCAACCTCACTCGGATCCAGAGCAGCCGCGAGTACGCCACCCGCTATTTCGGCTACCTTTTGGAGTACCAGGGCGCTCGTGCCACGCTCGTTGGCCCTGAGGCTTTCACGGCACTTTTGCCGCCATACCTCTCACGGGCCCATGCTCTGCTACCAAGAGGTCTCCCTCCTCCCGACCAGGACGCCATGGCGTACCTCGCTGATGTTATCCTGCACCAACCGCCAGACATGCTGCCGCTCGTCGAGGCGGAGCTCGCTGCGGCGCCGACGGACGGCACCGATCAAGCCGCAGAAGACCCCGTATCATGGCTGCTCCAGCACATCGCGGACAACGATATCGGCAAAACATCCATGGACTCGTTCCACGCGTCGGAGGATAGCCAGGACGCCATCGATATCCAGGATCGGGACGGCACGATACCATCAGGCGACTTGGCTCAGCGTGACCGCGACAGTGAGCCTCACTCTGGGCTCGCCCCGTGGCAACGCAGTGTGCCCCACACCCCAGACCAGGCCGACCCATCGGCGCGGCCAAACGACGTCGAAGGCGTCACTGCCGCCGAAGCGACTAGCCATTCCACTGCTTCGCCAGCTCATGCCAGGTTGGGCAGTGGCGGCTTCAGCCCCGCTGCACCACTGGCTAGACCTGGACATCCCCAGACTGCAGGAGGTGACAACGTGACTGACTCCAACCCCAGTGCCATCGACCACTGGCAGGCCGACATCGACAACGACCCCATCGATGATGATCACCCAGATGCCAGCGGTCCCCACGAGACCCAGCACAGCTCAGCGGCATCACGACATTGTGGCTGCCTCATCTGCCTCCTGGTGGCCACGTACGCCATCGCGATAACAATGCCGTACAAGGACCAGATCGACGGATACTTGCCGACCCCGAGCCGAGACCCCAGCTACCGACAACGACGACGACGCCAAGCGACCGCACCAGGCCCATTGGTGTCCACTACATCCCGACGCAAAACGACATACTATGTCACGTCCACATTGAGGGCCACTCTCAAATGGACTAGCGACAAACTCAGAGATGGTGTCTCGGGCGGAGCCACTGCAGTCGGGAGCGGCTTCGGGGGCGCCCTTAAATGGGCCAGCGGCAAGCTAGGGGCCATAGCCACGGGTGGAGTTGTGTGTGGTCTCCTACTCGTCGGTGCCAAACTCCTTGCACAGGGAGCTGTCGGACACGTAGGTGCCCGCATATGTGCGCGGGCCCTGGACTCATCCACTGCCCACTGGTGCCTCCGCTGTTGCCAACCGAGCAGGAAGCCGAGGGACGAGGCCACACACAAAACGCCGTGCACGCTCGCCGACGAACACGACGACCTGCAGGTGCACGCACTCCGACATCCGCTGCTACAGGAACACTACGCAGCAGCTGTGGCCGCCGCAGTCGCTGACGTCACCACCGCCACCACCGCCGCCATCGCTGAAGTCACAGCCGCCGTATCGCGAGCCTCGTCTGTCACACCAAGATCGACCAGCCCGACGCCACGAGACGGCTCCAAGAACGGCACGGCATTCGGTAACCTACCGACCAACGAGGATGCCACAGCACACGGTAGCGATACTGAGCCAAGGGAAACGAGTGAACGCACCCATGGCAGCTCGTGGTCCATCTTCCGACATGCCGACGCTCGTGGTTCCTCCCCCGACGCGGACACCCAACCACCACGACGGCGAGCACGCTATGCATCACCTGACAGGCCCCAGGCGCCTTCAGGCCCTGGTACGCCTTACACTGCCCTTAAGCCACCGACACGCAACTCACGCAACACCATCCAGCGTGACCCAGCGGTCCCCGAGCCGCCGAAGAGCATACTTAACGCCCTGTACCAAAACGGCTTCGCGCTAGGGAACAGTGGCGTGTCCACTGAGGACATCAAAGACGCTCTACGACTCCACGACCACCCTCGATTCACGCACGACCCAACACTCCAAGCGCTGGGGCCGTGGACGGACATCATGCAGAGGCCACCGAACCGCCTCACTTGGGTGCTGGAGGACTCGGGCGGCAACTCGGGCGAGACAATTTTCCCATACCTCACGTGGGACCTCCGTCAACCCACCACCGACGCGCCCACGGTTTTCTGGCATGGGACCCGCGGCGACCTTGCAGCCCGTCTTGCTGCCTGTGGAGGGCACCTTTTGCCAGGCCCCCGCCGCGAAACGAAGGGTCGCACTGGCACCAACGTTGGCCGCACGTACGTGAGCGTGCACCCTTCGCTGGCCGCGTGGTACGCGATACCGCCCCACCCGCCCTACAGTCTCGAAGACGACACCCTCGCGTGGGGACCCATCGCACTCTGGATGTGCGAAGCCACCCAACCACCGCGCGGGGAAAACAGGCACAACTACGTGAAAGGGGAGGCTCACGGAGCGCGCCTCATTTACCCTCGGGTCCTGAGCCTCCTCATCCGCATGGACTGGTGTGCCCCCACAGAAGCTGCTTCCAGGTGCCGTGCCCTTCCACACGCCTATGGCATGGGTGACTGCGCGCACGCCCTCCACATTGCTGGATACGATCATCCAGATCTCCGTGAGGCCGCTGAAGCTCACGACCAGGAAGCCAGCACCAGGCGCAGATCAACCATCGCGGCAGCATGGCCACCACCGCAGGCGCTATACTCACCAGAAGCTGCGCGAGCATGGGCCAAACAGCACTACGACACGGAAGCAGCCACCAGAGACGACCCAAATCAGCCTCGACCACGCGTCTCGCTCCACATACTCCAGCTGGACCCGAAACCACTCATCGTCCTGGTGTACACGGGCTTGCAAGCTGTCCCCGTGCGGGGGCACCCTGACGCACACGGGTCGCGCCCCAGCGGCTCCAGCCCTGGGGCCGCGTCGGACCCACCACGCACGCATAAGTCAGGCACAGCCTTAGCCCACAGTCCAGTCCCCTCATCGACGTCATCTGGAGTCGACGAACGGCGTGCGCCATCCCTCATCAGCGCGGCCGCCGCCCTCGCCCGAGGCCGTGCCCGTGCGCGACGATCTGCCTCGCGCTCGTCACGACAGAGCGACGGGAACTCCACCTCCGACAACAGCGGCATCGAGACGTGGGAGCACATTGTGACGGAGGAGGAGCCGACTGCCTACCACGTCCTCGCCTACCACGTGCGTGATGTGCGGTCCCGTGTCAACGCCCCTGGCATCGAGGTCTGGCTCGACCCTGGTGATCACCACGATGGCGCCTACTTACCGTGGGGGACGACAGTCATGGGCTACCGCGTCATTGACCCTACGGTGGACGGGCGCGACGGCTGGGTCATCCTGCATCATGATCACGGCGACACCACTACAAAGCTCTGGGCACCGACCCAAGTCCACGTTAAGGGGGACGACTCCTGGCGCACCGTCATGGTTCCAGCGGATATGGGGCCCCAGTGGATCAGGTGCCACGCCGAGGAAGCACGCCTCCCCGCCGAGGTAGTCCGCACTACAGGTCAATCATGGTTTGCTGACGTCTGGCCCTTGTGGGATCGCCCGAGACCCCACCCAGACGACCCAGGCACAGACGAGCATGCGCTACCGCCTTTACCAGGGCGCTGGTCTTGCCTACAGTGCCGATTCCAATGCTGCCAATATTGCGCGGCTCGCCGCAACACACAGCTGGGTACCTCGGGACAACCAACGTGCCCAGACTGCGGCCGCAGCGGACTGCGTACACTTATGGACTGGTCCACGGACTACTCGTGCAACAGTTGGACGTGTGCATACAGCACCAATAAGAGGGACTCCGACACTTGCTGCCTGTCCAGCAGGTGCCCCCACCCTCCCAGGCCACACAACCAGCTCGACGTCCGTGCCACAGGGATGCCGCCGCACATCCTTGCCCGCCAATTCGGCAACGCGCCAGCCCTCCACGACCTCAAGGAACCCCCCCGAGCGCCTTCAGGCCCCGGGGGAGAACCTCCACAACCAGGGCAAGCAGGCTACCAGGGCCAATGGTACCTCCCACCACAGCCGCGGCGCATCCCCAGGCAGGGATTGCCTGACGGCACAACGCGGCCACCTGGATTCACAGGAACGGGGATGCCCGAAGAACCTTCCCCCGACCAACCGCTTTGGAGGGAAGGCTACGTGCTCTTCAGCCCCCATCAGGCCCTCAAGGAGGAACTTACCTTCAACAAGACGGTCCGCCGACCCTTCTCCCTAGCCATTACCAACATGTACAGGGATCGTGTCACGGTCAGGACCGTCTGCGAGTTGATCGCCGAGCGCACCCACATGACCCGCACCCGCTGGCGAGACGTGGTACTGTACTGGGACGCCGAGGGTGGTCCTGGGCCTCAAGCTCTCGACTACGATATGCGACTCTGTGACGCCATGGTGAGCCGTGCCACTACTGAAGCTGAGCTAAACCACGACCGCAGCAACCGTGGTAGTTTCTGCCTCTACGGACCAGCGCACCAGCGGGCCATCAACATTACGGCGATCTCAGAGCCGCAGAACATCGACTACACGGAGCATGTGCGACGATACTCACCCGTAGGGGGGACCTACCCTGACCACGCCTTCGAGCACGTCTATCGGGGCTGGCAGCGGCCCGACGTGCCCACCATCCTCCCCGACACCCGTCCCCTCTCGAGAGCCGACTGGCAGCGCCACCAACAGCACCAGCAGCGCATCCAGCAGCGGGACCAACGTGATGCAGGACAGCAGGGCACACCACGCTACCGCTCCCCTGCGCGAGTCCCGACAGGCGGTAACACGGCCTATGACGGGGATGCCGCCTACCACCGTGGACCCATAGGTGCCAGGCCCGCGGCTGCTGGAGCAGCCGCCTCCAGCTACGGCCAAGCCCCCAACGCCAGGGTTCACCCAGCGGCCAGCGGCTACTCGCGTGCACCCCTACATCCCCTAAGGGCCACCTCGCCAGTGCCAGGGTCCACGCGCGCCTGGGGCCTTTACTCAGGCCGACATGAGGGCCCCTCCAGCAACCAGCCTGCAGTGATAACCCCTGCGGCTTCAGCCCAGGGGGCTGCAACAAACCGTGGCAGGGCTGGGCGCCCCGAAGGATGGCGCGATGCGAACGTGCGCGCTTGGCAACCGCGCCAGCACACGCCCCCGCCAAACGTAGCTTCAGCATTGCGCCCTGCCCAGGCCAAACCTGCCCCACCTGTGCGGGAGAGGCAGCCGCTCACCCCGCTCGTCCTCACGCGCATTCAGGCGCATCGCAGCGCCTCCCCGAGGCACAGCGAGGGAAGCGCCCACCACGTCAGCCCCCGCCCAGACGTGGCCGACCCCGTCCAGGCCACAGCCATGGCGGAAGGCGGCACAAGCGCCTCTCGCCAGCCCAGCCCATCACCCTGCGCGGCGCCGATCCGATCCCCGAGCAGGGCGGATTCTGAGCGCGCTAATGCCCAGGCGACTTCGCCACGCGACCGTCACACGGGCGGGCGCGTCCCGCGCAGCAGGACCTGCAGCCGCCACAGTTCACGCAAGGCCCCAGGGAGCTCCACGAGCTCGCCGCCTCGCGAGACTCAGGCCGATGGCCGACCCCCCGAAGTGGTGCCACGCTTCGGAGCCAGCGTCATCGACCCCAGCCAGGTCGACCTCGAGCCGACGCCGTCCACGGACCACGAGCCGCAGCTGCCCGCCCGCGTGATCGTCCCCATTGACGAGGCGCCAACCTTCGACCCGTTCAAGAACAAGCACCGTGTCAAGAACCTTGTGGCGGGTTTTGGCGGGGGCTCACCGCTCTCACCTCAGAGTCGGGGCGGCGCCCCCGCCACCTCGGCTGCTGCCGCGGCAGCTGCGGCCCCGCGGGGTATCAGCCCTGTCCGCAACGTGGGCCTCACGGCAGCGGGCATGGACGAGGCCCAGCGTCAGGCTTCCGATCGTGCTGCTGGAGTCGTTCCACCAGATGCTGCTCATCAAGACACTGACGGGGCGGGCGTGTCACCGCAGGAGGGACCAGCGGTGGCGCGTGCGCAGTACATGCGCGTGCGTTGTGCCGCCGCCGCGCCTGGCCGCCGCCGCTGTCTCGCTTTTGTCTTTGCGTTCGGCAGGATGGATCGAGGAGTCGCCTCCCTCTCCCACTGCTGCCGTCTCACTTCTCCTCCCCTCGTCCCCTACAGTACAGGAGTGAGGAGGAATTTTCGTGGCATTTTTACTAAGATTTATGAACCCCCCCTGGCGCAGTGCCGACCGTGTCCCTCCTATATGGTTGGCCTGACGGCGGCTTCAGCCCCGATCAAGCTAGGCCATAGTAACGCCATGAGCTCCTACTGTGGCCAAGCCTCCTACTGGGGCGAGGGTCAAGCCGACCTTCACCGTGCGGGGCGCGCAAACCCCAGTTCCACCGATGGAGACGGGCCAGGTCGCTCCATACACCTCGTCAGCCTTAACATCACCAGTCTCCCAGCAAACTGGCCAACCATCACCGCTCTTGGTGTCGACCACAACGCCGCTGTCATAGCGCTGCAGGAGACCCGACATGCCAAGCCGACTAGGCAAGCCATCGCTACCAGCGCCGCAAATCCTCTCCACGGTGGATACCATGCCAGTCTTGGGCCTGACCTTGATCTGGCGCGAGCCCAGCGCAGAGCTGCCCACGGCGGCACTGATCACACCGTTGTGGGTAACACTGGCGCCTCGGGAGGGGTCGCCATTCTCTCTAAGGATGCCATCGTCGACTCCACTGTCGACGACAATACGCCCTGTATCGCCGCCCTCAAGGCCAAGAAAAGATGGCATGAGGTCTTTCTCCCACTCTGCACTCAACACCGCCGTAGGCGGCGACGAAATAACCATGGGCCCGCGGGGATCTACATAGCGAGCCTTTACGGGATTGCTGGAGGAGACAGCACAGCTCTTTTTCGGCTCGCTGACTGTGCCGCCGCTAGGGTCGGCTCAGCACCCTACTTCATCTGCATGGACGCCAACACGAACATTGACGACAATCCACACCTTCTGCACATGTTGCAGCACGGATGGTCCAACGTCGCTGAGGGCACACCAGACCACACCATGCACACCTATGGCAATATCCCTGATTGGGACCGCGTCACCAAGTGCCCCCGCACTTCGCGCATCGATTACATCATTGCCAACCAGGCGGCGCGATCCCTTGTCACCGACTTCTGCTACCTTCGCGACTTGCCTGCGAAGTCTCACGTTGGCCTGCAGGTCACGCTTGACCTCAGTCGCCTCGACCATACGGCCCGACGTCTTCTTGCCCCTACGCCCTACCCGCCCGACGATGGAGTTCATGAGGGGCACGAGCTGCAAGCACTTGGGACCCTCATCGCTGGGCGGTACCAGGACCGCATGGAGCAGGCCGACGCACGAGACGACGTGGAGCGCATGTTCACCCTGGCTAACGAGGCCAGTCATGAGTACCATCTCACCCGTCTACGCGATCTGCCACCTCCACCGCCCCACCAACCAAAAAAGAAGCCCCCCACCATGCACGGGCTCACGCCTACGTTCGAGGATCGACCGGTTGTCCCCCGCGCGTTCCCCACCTACGGAGCTTCCACGATTCACATGAACCGATTGCGCAAGCTCCATCGGCAACTCTGCGAGCTCCGTTTCATCGGACAGCACCACCATCTAGATTGCCGTGCTACCCCGCCGTACCTCGCGCAGCGCATCGACTGCACGTGGGCCGCGGCCCGCCTCTTATGCCACAAGCTGCGTCCCACGGTTCTCCTGGAATTCCCCGAGGCCTGGGCCCCAGACGAGCCAGTGCCGCACGGGGAGCACCTTGACGTTTTGATCCAACATCTTGACTTAGAGCTGGCGCGACGCGCGAACCGTGCCAAGGCGGAGCGCATCAAGATATGGGCCGAGGGCGTCCGTGAGCCAAGCGGGCGAAAGGCGGCCATATACGCACGAGCTGCTGATAGCTCGCCCACGGCGTACCTCCGCACGCCTACCACTCCCGACGATACAAAACTCCACTGCGACACCAACGCCTTCAAACCTGACGAAGCCTACACGGACGACAGTGACGCTGACACCGAAGCTGGCGGCTTCAGCCCCGGCGACGGTAGTTCGCCCGTCACGGACAGCGACGAAGATCGCCCCCGTGAACCACCACCTGCGCAAGTCCCCGACATCCTCCCTGCCAACGCCATTGTTGCTAACATCAAGGACATGCTGAAGCTCATGGTCGACACCTGGGAGCCCATCTTGGGCAGGTACCGCGCACGTGCGGGACACGACGCCGAAGCCATGCCGACGTGGGCCGACTTCTACGACGAGTACCGACAGGAGCTGCCTACGCCATCACCAGCCACCCCTTTCCACCTCACCGACGACCAACTCATCCACTTCATTCGCACCCGTTCACCGAGACGCGCGGGGGGTCTGGACGGTTGGACTACTAAGGAGGCAAAGGAGCTTCCCGATGACATTCTTCGCCTCTTCGCCAGCGTTCTACGAGCTATGCAACGCACTGGCACCATCCCAGAACCCCTCCTCCACGTCCCAAACCCGTGCCTCCGAAAAGGCCGAGGCGAACTTCCAACGGACCAACGACTTCTTTCGGTGCTTTCCGTTTGGATGTACGCGTGGGAAGCACCAGCTTACCGCAGCCTCACGGACTGGCGGAAAGGATGGACCCACGCCACGAGTTTTGGCGCTGTCCCCAAAGCTACCATTGGAGACGTCAGCACTTCTCTCGCCCTTCGCATCGAGCACGCCAGAGCCCTTCTCCTTCCCTTGGCTGGAGCTGCCCTGGACCGTCAGAAGTGTTTCGACTATCTCATCACGGACATATGCCTTAACCTCGCGCTTCACGCGGGGTGTCCCCAAGACATCGTTACTGTCCGCAGAAACTTTTACAGGCGCCACAAACGTTACATCCGCATGAACGGCGCGTACTCTAAGGAACTGGCCAGGACAAACGGTCACCTCCAGGGAAGCTCTTGGTCCCTGGACGACATTAAGCTGCTCATGTGCGTCTGGACCAAGAGACAGCATCGTTACGTGCCGCGGTCTCTCAGCACTACCTTTGTTGACGACAGCAACTCCACTACCCACACCGCGCCCGATTTGCAGAAATCTCTTGATGAAACCGCCAAGTTTGATCGATTTTCTGGTCAACGCATCCATCCTGGAAAAGTGGCGGGGTGGGCGCTTACTGACGAGCTTCGCACCGCCGTTACCCAGCTTACCTTGGCGGAACGGCCCCTACGCGTGGTCGACTCCTTCAAGCTCGTCGGAAGTTACATCAACGCCGAGGCAGCGCCGGCTCCAGCCGCGCTCAACCTCACGGCCACCGCTGACGCCCGCGTACGCAGGGCGACTAGTCGCCTGCCGCGTATTGGCAAGCTCCCATCTCCGATGCGTATTAAGGCGCGGCACGCCCGCTCCCTTGCTGCCAGCGTCTGTACCACGGGCACTGACATCCAAGCCCCATCAGGCCCCGTCAAAACTGCCTACAACCATGCCCTTAAGGCGGCTATCCGCCCCAAGGGAAACAGGTGGGTCGAGTTTTGGACTCTCATGGCCGTGTGCGTCCCAGGGCACGCCCTGGAGATTGACGCCATTATGCAGCGTGAAGTCTTCCTGTGCCTGCGGCGACAGGTCAACCGCGACGCCACTCTTTGCGGCCTCGTCAGGGATCTCCAACACCATGTCCAGACCCTTTTTGGCGGAGGACCTGTTGGACGACTTGTTCAGACGCTTCAGCAGCTCCGTTGGACTTGGCCCACATTTGGCACCATGTACGACGACTGGGGCTGTCAGATCAGCTGGCTGAACCTCCCCCAAAACGCCTTCCTTCACATGCTGCGCGCCTCGCAACGCAGAGCCTTTCTGAGAAAAATAAAGCCACGGCGTCATGACCTTGGACACCTGGCTTCGGTCAGACAGGGCCTCGACCTTTTCGCCAGCACGTGGCTCGCCCGCACCAAAGGAGCTGCCAAATGCAATGCATGGCAGCTGGCGCTCCTCCTTAACTACCTGTCGGGCGGGGACCACACCCAACAGCGACGTTCTCGATCAAATACGTCCGCTGATCCCAGCCCTATTTGCCGTTACTGTGATGAGGAAGAGGAAACTCAGGAGCACACTGTGCGTGACTGCAAGTGCTGGGCCCGTGAAAGAGTCCCTCTCACCACCCTCATCAGTGACGAGCAGTGGGCCCGTCTTCCTCCGCACACAAGACATTGCGGGCTCTTCGATGAGGATCCAGCTCTCCTCGATTTGCAAGCCGACCTCGCGAGGGACCCGCTACCTCAACCCATACCGCGGCCTCCGCCTGAGGGAGATCCTGCGGCTTCAGCCCAGGACGCCTACACCACTTACCTTGACCACGACACTGGTTGGACATGGGTCTACGCTGCCACGGACGGTGCATGCACCAATCAAGCCATCCCTTTGCTTGCAAGAGCGGGCTACGGCGTCTACTACGGCATCGACCACCGCATGAACTACAGTGCGCGCGTTCACGGCATCACGCAGAACGCACAGCTTGCGGAGACCCTCGCCATTGTCCACCTCACGGCATGTGCTGAACGGCCCGTACACGTCTTCGTGGACAACCAGGCGGTGGTCGACGGCTTCCAAAGGATCATCGACGGACACTCACCTCCGCAGGGCACGCACGTGGAGTTCTGGG
>CAUYUJ010018282.1:1297800-1352800 GCA_963575745.1 Prorocentrum cordatum | reverse complement strand
TCCTTGTGGCAGAACTTCCACAAGCCTTGCACCACGTAGCAGGACGTCCTGGTTTCGGCTGAGCAGGTGGTAGGGCATGCTGTGGCTGAATGCGCGCTGGGAGACGAACGGCAGGCCACGTAAGTACATCACGTCGCCCCGCTCCCAGTGCTGGCCATTGTCCGTAATCATTGGATGACTGCTATAGATCCTGCTGATGCCATGGGGCCGATGACCGCCAGAGAGGCCACATCGCCGCGCCCAGTTGCTGGTTTCCTCTTTCCCGTGGACCACCAGAAAAACGAAAGAAGAGCTTGAAAAGACTGGATCGCTTGCTACGGACCAGCAGCTTCCTTTCACTGCCTCGGGGCTGGATAGCCCTCAAGTCAATCATGTTCGGCCTCAGCGGCTACCGAGGTAGAAACGAGGAGGAGAATGAGGAGAGGGAGGAGGAGGAGGAGGAGGAGGAGGAGGAGGAGGAGGAGGAGGCGGAGGCGCAGGAGGGGGAGGAGAAGGAGGGGGAGGAGGGGTGGAAGAGGTGGAGGAGGCCCGTTCTGGCCCCCTGCAAGCCGCCCGCGCCGCGCGCGAGGAGAGCGCGACGAAGAGCACGGCGGGCGCCCGCGCCCGGCTGCCCGCCTGCGTCATCTGGACGTGCAGCTCCGGCGGGTCGCCTTGGGGCCGCATGGAGAGGGTCGAGAAGGCTCGAGCAGTCCGAGGAGGCTCGAGGAAGCTGGAGGAGGCTCGAGGAGGCTCGAGGAGGCTCGCGGGGTTCGTGGAAGAAGTTCGAGGAGGTTCGAAGAGGCGCTTCGCTACTGGAGGCCCCTCTCGGGCCCAAGGGCCGTCAGAAATCAATCTGAGTTGTGCTCGAAAACTTGTTGTTTGCTATCTTCGACTCCAAAGTCCCTTCTGGGTCCTGAGGCCGAAAGGAATCAATCTGAGGTGAAATACCGGCCAAGATGGACCCCTGGATCCAGGGAGCCGTTGTTTAGCGGGTTCGGAGCCAAGAAGAGGAGGAAGAGGAGGAGGAGGAGGAGAAGCAGGAGGAGAAGTACGAGACGATGACGACGACGACGACGACGACGACGACGACGACGACGACGTACAGGAAGAGAGAGGGAGAGGGCAGGGAGAAAGAGGGTGAGAGGGGGAGGCATAGGAAGACAAAAGAGGAGAGGGGAGACAATGCTGAGAGAGCGAGGCAGGGGAATAGGACAGAGACGTAGGTGGGAGCAGATGAATACACGAAGAACGTGTGGCAGCAAGCAGAGGGGGAGAGGGAGAAAGGCGATACTAAAATTCGCCGGCCCAACGAGCCAGAGGCGTGCTAAGATCTCCGGTAACTACTTAACAATGTTTCTAGTTCGCGCGCGCGGGGTGGCCCCTGGGGGGCCCTGGACGAAAAGTACCCCGGCCGATCTCCGGCTGACCCCCGGGCGATCCCCAGGGGGAGGCTATTTTTCGCCACCCCTCACGAGGATCGTGGCCTCCGAGGGGGGGGCTGCTAACGACTACCCCCCCTCCCGCCCCAAGGGGCCCCCAAGAGCCCCCCAAGAAGCCCCAGGGGAGCCCAATACGCCGCCTAGGAGCCCCAAGACGCTCCCAGAAAGCCCCCAAGAAGCCCCCAAGACGGCCCCAAGAGGCCCCAAATAGCGCTCCAGGGCCAGCGGAATGAGCGAAGCGATTAAATAAACTGATACCTCATACCACCCGCTTTGGGGCACGACCGCTACCAACCCATACCAAACTGGCCCCCAGATGGAGGGGACGAATGACAGCTGGTGGTTGGCACGACTTGGTGTGGCCTGGTAGCGATGGCGAGGGTACAGATTTACCCTCTGAGGCCGGGTGGAAAAATATGTGCACTGCAAGCCGTACACGCTCAATGTGATGTTGTTTGCCACGCTCCCCCCCCCACACAGCCTGCTTGACCAAAGCCCCCAGAGGCCCCCCGAGGCCTCCAGAGGCCCCTTGAGGCCCGAAGGGGGCCAGAACCGCCCAGGGACCTCGCTCCTCGAGCTCCGACCCTCGACCCAAAAGCCCCGACCCACGACGCCGACCCCACCACGGGGAGCAGCCAGCCGAACCGGGCGTCTGGCGACGGGCACCCCCGTAAAAGACCGCGAGCCTCGGCACCGAGCTCGGAACTCGGACGACCGGCGGCGGCGGGGCAGCGGCCCGAAGCGGTAACGCGGCGTGGCGGCGGAGGGCGCGTTCGACTCTCGCGAGCTCTCGCAGGCGATGGGCACCGCCGTGGAAGCATGGAGGAGGAGGAGGAGGAGGAGGAGGAGGAGGAGGAGGAGGAGGAGGATGGACGAGGAGGAGGATGGACGAGGAGGAGGATGGACGAGGAGGTGAAGGAAGAGGATGGACTTGAGGAGGATGGGGGAGAGGAGGAGGAGGAGAAGGAGGAGGAAGAGGAGGAGGAGGAGGAGGCGGAGGAGGGAGGAGGAGGGAGGAGCATGGAGCAGGATGGACACGGAGAAGGAGGAGAAGAAGGATGGAGGAGGGAGGAGGGAGGAGGAGGATGCGAGCCTCCACCCCGATCTGGGACCTCGAGCGATCGGCGGCGGCGCGGTGGCGGCACGGCGACGGGGCGAGGGCGGGGCGGGCACGCCCTCGACGCTCGCGAGCTTGAAGCATGCTTCCCTGCCGCGCCCCCCCCACCCTGCGGCTTGCGCGCTTATGGCGGTTTCGTGTCGTGGCGGCCCAGGCGTTGGTTTCTGAGAGCACGTGGATCGTTCAATCTCGAAGGATCGGCGGTCATCGAGCTGGAATCGGCGATACACGGCCGATAGATCGGGGATAGGCCCCCGATGGTGAAGCCGCGCGTTCCTGGGCGGGATGGGCCATCGGCGATCAGGCCCCTATCGGCGATGAATGTGCGATTGGGGATCGATGCATCCCCCCCTGAGCCAGGTCCCCTCCTAACGCTGCCCCCCTGCTTTCGAGTCACAACTCAGCTCTCTGGCGGCCGTTCGGGACGATCCCCGGCACCCAGGGAACACCCGCAGCGAGGTGCGGCCGCTGGAAAACCCGAGAACCGACGAAAACGCCGGACAACCTCGAACCTCGACTCCGAGAAGGTCGCCCCCCCCCCCCCCCTGAACCATTTCCCCCCGTGACGCCGCCCCATGAAACCTCTCCCCCGCTTGCCGCCTCCCTCGCCACGCCTTCTGCTGAGGTGGCGCCGCACGCCCGGCCCTGGGCGCGCGCCCACCTCTTATCCCAGACCTCTGGCGGACGGACTGTTCTCCATCCCGCGGGCCCAGAAGAGGTCTCGACCCGTCACCCATCCTGTCGGGGGGGACCTTTCTGGCCCGGGTCGATCTCTGATGGCCACGGGGGCCAGAGATCGGGCCCCACGGGGGCCCGAAGTCGACGAAAAACGCCAGGGCTGAAAAGCACCACAGATGGCATGGCCTGCCGCAAGCCCCTCACCTGGCTACAGCCAACCCGTATCATCAGGACGCACGATAAGGATGCAAGGGCCTTGGAAGGCCATTTCGAAGCTTTTCGAGCGGGGCGCGGCCAGCGAAAAAGGCCAAGGATGGGCGGAAGGGGCAAGGATGCAAAGGGTACCCTTGGGAAGGATGCCCGCTCTTATCATGCGGGTTGACTGTACAAGGGGTCCCAGGGCCGTCGAATTCAACCAGCCGCACCTCGCCCGACCGGTGGCGCAGGCCGGCGCCGCCTCGACGCAGGGGTGCTCCTGGGAGGGCCCCAGACTCGGCCGAAGGCGGACGGTCGAAGAGCAACGCACACGCGCGCGGGGGGGAACAAGTGCCCGGCTTCGGCGGGCACGCGGAGCAGCGGGGGCGGAGGAGAGGGAGGAGGAGAGGAGGGGAGGGAGGAGCGGGGAGCGCGCGGCGAGCGCGAGGAGGGGAGGAGAGAGCAGAGGAGGAGCACAGGGAAGGGAAGGCGGAGGAGCAGGAGGGCAAAGGAGGGGGAAAAGAATGGCTGCACGGCTGCCGAAGGGGGCGACGCGGCCCCGCCCGCTCTCTCCTCGAGCCGCCCGACGGCCTCCCAAAGCCGTGGGGGAACGCCGCGGGCGCGGCTCGCTCGCTCGATCGTCGCCAGGCACTTGCAGCGATAAAGTACGTCGCCCTGCCTCCAGGGGAGGAGAAGGAGGAACAACGGAGGATACTGATACTGATACTGCAGCTCCAGGTGCGAGGATGGTTTCAGCTCGCTTCGCGCCAGCAGCTCAAGGCTCTGGCGCGTGCTCAATTTAGCACAACCTTCGGCGCCCTTGCCAGACCTCGTTCGCAGCTACGCCCCTCAGGCAAATTCTCTCGGCGATGGCAGCCAGCCATCCGAGTCTTACAGGACGGGGGGCCCTCGGCGGAAGCGACAGCTCGAGAAACGCGGGTGGTCCCAAGCTGGGGTCAACGCTCAGCCCTGCAAATTCGCCAACCCAATTGGCCGAAGGCGTGCTAAGATCTCCGGTAACAGCTTTAGAATATTTCTACTGCGCGCGCGCGCGGGCCGGCCCCTGGGGATCCCCGGACGAAAATTACCGCGACGGACTCCCGGCAGACTCCGGGTCAGAGATGGCGGAACTCCTGGGCGCGGTTCTGGCGGCTCACGGATCGCTCCAGGAGCGCCCCAAAGAGGTTCCAGAGGGCTCCGAGTCGCACACAGATCGCTCCCATATGTCCAAGATGGCCTCCAGGCGGCCCAACAGGCCTCCAAAATGTCCAAGAAGCCTCCAAGACGCCTTCGAAAAGAGCCCCAAGAGGCAAAACCGATCCATTCCCTTCGCAAAACGTATGTTTGTCCCAGATTCGCCTCCTCAGCTTTCGCAGCGTCCAAAACGCTCCAAAGGCTGCCAAGATCGCCTCAAGACAGCCGAAGAGACCCCAAAAAAGGCTCCAAGACAGCCCCAGAGAGCCTCAAGACGGTTGCAGGACCCCCCTAGACTGGCCAAAACGGCCTCAGGATTGCGCCAAGAGGGGCCCAAAGGAGGAACCAGAACGGACATTTCGAACCTTCGGGCCCCAGACGCTTCGAGGAAGCTGCCGGAAGCTTCCAAGAGGCCCAAGAGGCTCCAAAAGAACCCCCATGAGAGCCTCAAAGCGCTCCCAAGAAGCCACCTGGAGGGACAGAATAACTCCCTCCAAAACGCCTTCGAGAAGCCTCCCACGAGACTCCATCAGCCATCCGAGTGGCCTCAGACACACAATCCAGGCACGGTGGTTGCATAGGCCGAACGCCATTCGTAGGTGCTGGGCTCCCGCTCTCACGCCAAAAGCGCTCCAAGATGGCCGACGCCTCCTCCTCCTCCTCCTCCTCCTCCTCCTCCTCCTCCTCCTCCTCCTACTCCTACTCCTACTCCTACTCCTACTCCTACTCCTACTCCTTTCCGAGTGGTCTCGGACACACAACCTTGCCAGGTCCCACGGCTAGGACTCACGGCCTTACCCCATGTTCTCACACTGCAGTCCAAAGAAATTCTCCCCTGCCTCCACGAAACCCCGGAGCCGCCTCTGGCAAACGGCAGAGATGAGGCTGTATGGGCCGGCGGAATGAGCGTAGCGATTGGATAACCTGCTGTGAGGGTAGGCCGGCATGAACCTGTCAGGCAAGCCTCTTGGGTGGGCCTATGCCATTTTCGGAAATCGGTCAAAACCTCAAGTCCCTTGTTGGTGGGAGGCTTGCATTCACGAAGCAACTTGTTCCTCCTGAACTGGTGAGCCCAGGCGCCACACATACTGGGAAAAGCTCTGGGTTCAAGCAGCTCGGATCAGAAAAAGACTTACCCCCCTGATTGACTGCAATGAGACTGTGGCCTAAAAAGTTGCGTACATATTCAGCTAGATACGCAGGCATGCCTTCACAGCCAGTGAGAGGCTTATCATGTAAGGAAACGAACTCTATACACCGACGCTTGTTCCGGCCATGCACTGCAATTTGCATAGGATATCGGATTCTGGTGTATACGGGATCCTGGTGTACACATTTGGCGTTGTTTCCCCGGGAAACCGCAACAAAAAAGAACCAACCACACCAACCCGACGTCGTCCCCGACCCTCAAAAAGTCTGGGGATTGAAAGACAGCCCGCAACTGGTAATGTGTATATCTATATATATATATATATATGTTCCAATTTCCGATTATGTCGAGCATGCAGAATGCACAGACGTTTACTACGCTGCTCGCCTAGAGGTGTGCTCATCCACACGTGCCAACCTACGGGTTGCACATGGGCACGCCGCTCAGACTGTCTCAGGCAGGCCCATCTCTCTGCTTTCTCAAACAGCGGCAGGATAGCGGAAGCCAACTTCACAAAATTGGTCGAAATGCGAAGCCCATACTCCATCTGGCATGCCAGCTCGTGCGGCGCCTGCTCATTCAAAAGGAATCCTCGCTTGGCATGAACATCCGCTGACACATGAGAACATGTCATACGTTTCTGCTCATCTGAAAGCCCAGAATATTGATCAGCAGTGCGATGGGCCTTCACTCGAGCTGTGATTGCGCAATTGTTTACTCTGCCTGGCTCTAAAAATGTTGTGACCCACATGACCATAATATCGCCCTGGCCCCTCAGGATACATACACGCACAAGTCGACGCGCGCCCAGAAAATGAAAGCAAGACGCTGTACAAAAAGAGGTCGAGACGCAACACGCAGGCCGCCAGGGGGTAATAGAGAGGCCGCCAGACCCGAAAGCGCCAACGCCACATGTCCGCCCTCGCAGGGGCCATGCTGGTCGTAGGAGCTGGCCCCGAGGGGTCCACCCTCCAGGCCGCGATGACGTGCCACTCAAACGTGTCCAACCTGACGGAAGAGGCCGATGCGGAGAAGCCCCGCTTCAAGGCCACAAGGGCCACAAGGAAACCCGAGACAAGGACCACTGGTCGGAAAACTTCTCGATTCGAAATTCGAGTGCCCCCCGCCCGCAGCCCCTCCCGTACACGCCGCTGAGGACCGAGAGGGTCACCTTGCCCAGAGCCAGCAGGACCCCCAAGGCCTGCGGTCGGCGAGGTCGCGGCACCCGTCGCCGCCGTGGTCGTTCGTGGTCGTCGTGGTCGCCGTTGTCGTGGTCGCGTGGTCCTTCCGAGCTCCTCGCTTTTTGTTTTTCTTCGGGAGCCCTTTTTGTCGACACGGCTGGACGCGGCTCGACAAACTGACCAGGGTGGATACCGACGTCGTGAAACTTTGTCAGCCCTGGCGCTCTTCCTAGATTTCGAGCTCTAGGGACCGTTTACGGGTCCAGGGACAATCAACAACTATCCTGGATAAGACGCTACCCACTGAGATGGCTCGAAGACGTTCTTTGGGGACGAGGCGTAAAACGGAAACAAGAAGGCCGCAGATGACAAGGCGGTGGAACGACGCCAACCGTCGTGAGCAGGACATCGCCGGAAGCGTATCATAGGCAGGCCGTGCAAAGTGGGATTTGGAGCAGCGCGGCTCGGGCGGTTGGGTAGGCGTCGGGTAGCAGCGCAGACTTGGATAGCGACTGGCCGCACTCAAGAAATGACAGATGCAACATGCATCGAGATCTAACAACGTCACTTGCGCAGGGGAAGCCGGCCGCGAGCCACTAGCCACCTTGGTTAGTGGCGCGCGAGTGGTGAACCCTTACATCTGACGATTGTATACCTCACAGTGTCCAAACAGAACCTTCTCCTGTCGAAGCCATGTGTACATGTACACGTGCCGCCGACCCCTGCTTCCGCAGGCATGCACCTGAGCATGGGTGCAGCACAGGCCGTAGGCCCACCGCCTCGGCTAAATTCTTCGGGCCTGGCTCACATGTGATCCGATTCTCCTTGAGCAAACACACAGCTGCCATTTTTGGTAGATGGCCTGAGACAATTCCGATATGCGCCAGTGATTTCTCTTCTCCTGCCGGGGCTTCCCCCTCACTTGCTCCCATTGGCGCGGCACCGGTCGTTCCCTCGAGAATCAATGGTGCCCAATGGCCGTTAAACATCGCAGGGACGTCAACTATCTGGTAGCGAGCGCGGCCTCCAGAGGCGCCCAGTGGACCATTCCGAAGGCACTTGTTTTGTCCACATCCCAGATCTGATATGTTTGCCCGCCCCGACACCCTGAGCACGCCCAGGCGCAACAGGTATCTCTGGCACGCGGGCGCTCTGGCCCTGAGGGCTGCGGCCTGACCTGGCACCGACTGCTGCGGGAACTCGCGCAGCTTCGCCCCGCCAGCATGCACGGCACGAACCGAAACCGCACCTCATTTCCCAGGTAGGGGACTCCGTTTCACTCAGTCTCACCCCCAACCCCCCACCTCCGGTTCATAGCCCTCGCCCCCCCAACCCATGTCGACAGCGTTGGCCGCGAGACAACGCGCGAGGGACAAAGTGTGGACACCGCAGCTTGGTTTTCGGGGAAATGGTGCTAAAGCGCGCTTACGCGATTGTGGTTGTTATCGCGTCACGCTGTCTTGAAACAGTGGGCTCGGCAATTTTCACTCGGGCACCCTGGTTCCAGGTTTTCGCCGTGCGCCCGCCTGCGGACGCCTCGCTGGCGCCTCGCACTGGGAAGGTTGCACCAGATAGCTTGCGTCACATAGAATGCGCCACGTAACGTAGACCACATAGCTTACGCCACATAGTTTGCACCGCACAACTTGCACCGCCTAGCTTACATCATAGACCTTGCAGCACATAGCTTGCGCCACCTAGCTTGCACCACACAACTTGCACAACATAGCTCCCGCAACGTAGCTAGCACCACGGCGCCACGTAGCCCGTACATCTAAAGTGCAGGACGGCACTGTGCGGGATCCACGCTGGCAAAACAAAACCAACATCAGTCCGCACAATAAGCGGACTTGCGCTTCAATCTGCAGTTCGAAATGGAAGTTTACCTGCCGATCCCACCACCAATCCCAGGGCACATCACACGGAACAAGCCACAGGACGGCCCGCGGCATCAGCCCGCGGGACCAGCCCGCGGGACATCACAAGGTCACAAGGGACTAACCCGATGGACAGCGCCCCCGCGCGGCGCCGCGCCGCCAGCCTGCTCAAATCCGAACTTGCCCACCTCTCGGGGGAAGGGGAGGGGCAAATGCACACCGGGCACCGCTTTCGTTCCTCCCCGCCGCCTCCTCCCCAGGAACATCCCGTACCTCCTCCTCCTCCTCCTCCTCCTCCTCCTCCTCCTCCTCCTCCTCCTCCTCATGCTCCTCCTCCTCCTCCTCCTCCTCCTGCTGCTGCTGCTGCTCAACCTCCTCCTACTAACCTCAGGAAGGCATTCAGAAACCCCCCTGGGTTATTCTTAGCACCCGGTTTTCTCAATATTCCAGGCGGGCAGTTTTAGCCGAACGATACACTTAGCACCCGCCGCACACAGAAAACAAAATCCACCATCGGCGGCCGCCCCACTAACGCCAAGAGAGGGTGTCGTGACGAATGTCAAGGATCTAGCCCAGATCGGACGACGACGACGACGACGACGAGGAGGAGCAAATCTGCGCTTGGCAGGCCTCAGCTAGGCCCCGAGTCCCCTCAGCCAGGTCTTCCGGTGCGGCCATAACGCTCCAGGGTGCGGGGGCGTTATAATCCACCGGAAAAGGGGGGGGGGGGTTCTTAATGCCTTCCTGAGTTTACTCTTCCTGCTGCTGCTGCTGCTCCTCCTCCTGCTCCTGCTCTCCTCTCCTCCTCCTCCTCTCTCCTCCTCCTCCTCCTCCTCCTCCTCCTCCTCCTCCTCCTCCTCCTCCTCCTCCTCCTCCTCCTCCTCCTCCTCCTCCTCCTCCTCCTGCGAGCGCCGAAGCCCGGTCTGTGACGGCGCCCGCGCTTGCGCCCCCTCTGCGCTCGTTGAGCTCCGCGGCGCCCCCGTAGTCGCCCTTCAGGCCAGCCCAGCAGCGCCGGCTCACCCGGCCAGTTCCGCGGCCAGGGCGGCCCGGGCGCGCGGCCGCGCCGCGTCCGAGCCGAGCGCCGCCCGGAGCTGGCGAGCCGTGGCCGCCTGCAGGGCGACCGCCAGCTCGGCGCCCCAGCGGCGGGCGAGGGCGCTGGCCGCAGCCGCGGCCGCGGCAGCGTCGCCCCCGGCAAGCAGCTGCGCCTGGTCCCGCGCGAGGCGCCGCAGGTGCCGCAAGGCGGCGGGCCCGTGGCGGCCGCCCGTCTCCAGAGCCAGCGGCGCCATCCGCCAGAGCGCGCGCCCGGCGGGGTACCGCCGGCGGTTGTCCGCCTCGGCGTCGCGGCAGACTGCGCCGTCCCGCGCAGCAGCGGCCCGGAGCCCCTCGACGTCGCCGGGCACGCAGTAGCGCACCGTGACATCGAGGAAGGCCCGCGGGCAGTCCGCCCGCTGGATCTCCAGGTCGAGGATCGCCTCCTTGCGCTGCGCCGTCAAGCCAGTGGCGCCGCAGTGGGCGCAAGCCGCCCCAGCCGCCGGGCGCGCCGCCGCCGTGCCGCCCGCGTCGCAGCCAGCGCAGTGCCAGCGCCAGCGGTCCCAAGCTGGCACTGGCGTCTGCCGCGCGACGCGGTAGCCGCAGTCGGCGTGGATCCGCTCCCACGCGGTCTCCAGGTCGCCGCTGCGCGCTTCGAGCCCACCCCCGCGCGGGCAGCGCCAAGCGTGGCGGGCCTGGGCGCCGAGGGGGTCCCCGCAGGGCCAGCCAGCGCGCTGCCCTGAGCGGGTGCAGTTGTGGCAGGTCGCTCCGGCGGGGGCGGCGTCCTGGCCCAGCAAGCAGCGCGCCGCTGAGCAGAAGTCGGCGTCCTCCAAACGCTGCCCAGAGGCGCCGGGCGAGGCGGTCTGCCAGGCCGCCGCGCGCGGGCCGCCGCAAGAGCCGAGCAGTGCCCGGTCCTCTTCAGAGCCCAGGGAGCCCAGCAAGGAAGTGAAATTATTTTGGTCAATCCTTGCAGCGAACGTCCGCTGGAGCTTCTTGCGAGGCTCGGCGGCGAGCTCGGCCCAAGTCGGCAGCATGTCTGGGCCGTCTCGGCCCCAGCGTCGCGGCGGCGGCGGCGGCGCGGCGAGCTCCGCGAGGCTGCTCCGGCAGGAAGCGGCCAGCGGCAGCGGGCTCGTGTCCAGGTCGCCCCGGGAGGCGAGCCCCGTCCATTCCCGCAGGGGGCCCAGGTTCTGCGCCCAGGAAGCAGCCCAGGCCGCCAGGGCCAGCTCCTGCTGGCTGCGAGGCCGCGGCCGCCCAGTCGCAGCGGGAGCCTGCAGCGCAGCTGCTCCGGGGGCGTGAGTGGGTCCAGCCGCGCGAGCTCCTCGTAGGCGGCCAAGAGGGCGGCGTCGTAGGTCGCCGCCGCTGGCCGCGCCTGCCCTGGGGGCGTCGTGCGCAGCGCGTGCGTCAGCTTGCCAGTCCCGCAGTGCCGCAGGAGCAGGGCCGCCGTCTGCGCCGCGGGCAGGTGCGGGGAGGCCAGCGAGGGCAGCTCGGCCACCTTCGAGAGCAACCCGGCGGCCCGCGTCGCGGCGTCCTCAGCGCTCTCCGTCGCGTAGTCAGCTGCGCCCAAGTCTGCCCGGCGCCCCTCGTCCGGGCGCGAGAGCTCCCGCGAGTGGGGCTGCTCGGAGAGCGGGGCTCCGACCAGCGTCAAGCCTCGCGTTTGCCAGTGCGCCTCCAGGCCGGGCGGGCACGCGGCCCGTGGTGACCACGCCTGCGTTTTGCCCGGCTGCAGCTCCAGTCCCAGCGGGGCGAGCGCCTCTTGCGCCGCCAGCAGCACCTCCGCGGCTAGCTCTGGCGGCGCGAGAACGACCAGGTCGTCCAGGTAGGCGAACACGCGGACGTCGCCCGGCGGGAGCCCGCGCGCCTCTGCCCGCCGGCGCAGGTCCTCCTCCAGCGCGCGCAAGTGGGGGCGCAGGCCGCAGGCGAAAAGGAGGGGCGCGAGCGGGTCGCCCTGGTCGACGCCGCTAGTGGCGTGCAGGCGGTGGCAAGTCCCCTTGCTGTCCCAAAAGAGGCACTGCGAGCGGCACCGGCAGAAGAGCTCCGCGAAGGGAAGGAGGGAGGGATCCACCTCTTCCTCTTCTTCTTCATCAGCATCAGCATCATCATTATCATCAGCATCGTCATCGTCATCGTCATCGTCATCATCATCATCATCATCATCATCATCATCATCATCATCATCATCAGCAGCAGCAGCAGCAGCAGCAGCAGCAGCATCACCATCATCATAATCATCCTCATCATCCTCATCATCCTCATCATCCTCGTCATCGCCATCGTCGTCGTCATCATCATCATCAGCAGCATCAATCATGCGCATCATCGTTATCATCATCATCATCATCATCATCAGCATCATCATCATGATCATCAGCATCAGCATCATCATCTGAAGCATCATCAACTTCATCATCATCATCATCATCATCATCATCATCATCATCATCATCATCATCACCATCATCAGCATCATCAGTATCACTAGCAGCAGCAGCATCATCATCAGCATTATCACCATCAGCATCATCAGCATCATCATCCTGAGCATCATCATCCGCAGCAGCATGATCATCACCATCATCATCATCGTCATCATCATCAACATCATCATCATCAATATCATCAGCACCACCATCATCAGCATCATCACTGTCATCATCAGCAGCATCATCAGCATCATCATCAGCATCATCAACATCACCATCCGCAGCAGAAGCACCATCATCAGCATCATCATCGTCATCATCATCAGCAGTATCGTCATCAATGTCATCATCATCAGAATCATCCTCATCATCATCATCATCAACATCATCATCAGCATCATCACCATCATTCCCTTCCTCTTCCTCTTCCCTTTCCTCGTCCTCCCTCCGTCTCTGCCTCCCTCCCTCCCTCCCTCCCTCCTCCTCCTCCTCCTCCTCCTCATCCTGCTCCTTCTCCTCATCCTCCCCCTCGTTTTGCCTTCGCGGGCTGTCGCGCGACGACTAGCCCGTCGCAGCCTAAGCCCTCCTCCTCCCTCCTCCTCCCTCCTCCTCCTCCTCCTCCTCCTCCGCCTCCTCCTCCTCTTCCTCTTCCTGCTCCTCATCAACAACAACAACGACGACAACAACAACAACCACAACATCATCATCATCATCATCATCAGCAGCAGCAGCAGCAGCATCACCATAATCGTCATCATCCTCATTATCATCATCGTCATCATCGGCATCATCGTCATCATCATCGTCGTCGTGGTCGTCATAATCATAATCAGCATAATCAGCATCATCAGCATCATCATCGTCATCGCCATCATCATCTTCATCTTCAGCATCATCAGCATCAGCATCATCATCATAATCAACATCATCACCATCATCATCAACATCACTTATCATCATCATCATCCGCAGCAACAGCAGCAGCATCAGCATCATCATCATCATCAGCAGCAGCATCATCAGCATTAGCAGCATTAGCATCATCATCAGCATCATCACAATCATCAGCATCATCAGCATCACCATCATTATCAGCAACATCATCCTCATCATCGTCTTAGTCATCTTCATCATCCTCATCCTCGTTATAATCATCATCAGCATCAACAGCATCGGCGTCATCATCACCATCATCATCATCGCCGACATCGTCATCGTCATCATCGTCCTCCTCCTTTTTTCCTTGACGCGGGGCCAGCGTGTCGAGCCGCTGGGCGCACGCCGGCAGGCAGGCGAGCGTCCTCATCTTCGTCAGCATCGTCAGCATTATCAGTATCACCAGCATACCATCATCAGCACCTTCACTAACATCATCATCATCATTATCCTTTCCGTCATCATCCTCATCAACAGCATCATCAGCATGCGCAGCATCATCATCGTCATCGGTATCGTCATCGTCATCAGTAGCATCCTCATCGTCTGAAACGCCATCGCCATCGTCATCGACATTGTCATCGTCATCATCATCAGCAGAATTCTCATGATCACCACCACCATCGTCATCATCATCATCATCATCATCATGATCATCATCATCAGCATCAGCATCATCAGCAGTATCATCGTCAGCAGCATCATCATCAGCATCAACATCACCACCATCACCATCACCATCACCGTCATCATCATCATCATCAGCGGCATCAGCGGCATCAGCATCATCTTCATCGTCATCATCGTCATTATCGTCAGCATCATCATTCTCATCATGATCACCATCATCATCACCATCGTCCTCATCCTCATCCTAATACTCATCCTCATCCTCACCCTCATCATCCTCATCCTCGTCATCCCCCTCATCCTCTTCCTCCTCCTCCTCTTCCTCACCCTCCTCCTCCTACTCCTCCTCCTCCTCATCATCATCAGCGTCAGAATCATCATCACTGTCATTGTCATCAGCATCAGCATCATCATCAGCAGCATCAGCATCATCAACATTCACAGCATCATAATCATCATCATCATCATCATCATCATCACCATCATCATCATCATAATCATCAGAAGCAGCATCATCATCGTCGTCGTCGTTCTCGTCATCACCATCATCATCAGCAGCACCATCATCACCACCATCACCACTACTAGCATCACCACCACCACCACTACCATCATCATCATCATCATCAGCATCATCATCATCATCATCATTATCATCATCATCATCATCATCATCATCATCATCATCATCATCCTTATCATAATCATCATCATCATCCGCAGCATCGCCATCAGCATCAATAAACAACAGCAACAACAACAACCTCATCATCATCAGCATCACCATCATTATCACCATCATCATCACCAGTATCAAACCATCAATCACCACCCCCACCATCAGCATCACCTCAGCATCATCAGCATCATCAGCATCATCAGCATCATCAGCATCATCAGCATCATCAGCATCACCATCACCATCATCATCATCAGTATGAGCATCATCGTCATAATCATCATCAGCATCAACATCACCACAATCATCATCATTATCCTCGTCATCACCATCCTCATCCTCATCCTCATCCTCATCCTCATCCTCATTCTACTCCTACTCCTCATCATCATCACCACTATCAGCATCGTCATGTCATCAACAGCATCATCATCAGCAGAATCAGCATCACGATAATCATCAGCATCCTCACCATTACGTCATCATCATCATCGTCGTCATCATCATCATCGTCGTCATCGTCGTCATCATCAGCAGCCTCGCCAACACCAGCATCATCGTCATCAGCAGCAGCATGCTAATAATAATAATGATAAGCATCATCATCATCATCACCATCGTCATCATCACCATCGTCATCAGCATCATCACAATCATCATCACCATCCCTACTGTGAAAGTTGTATTATCAAGGATGTGAGATATAGGATGATGTTTAGAATTATCTATGTTGCTGCTCTCGCTCGCTCATGCTTGCACTCTCTTGTTCACTATTGCCGTTTGTGGCTTGGACCCGCCAGCTGAGGCGGGAGGGTGGACGCACCTATCGAACGCTGAGTTTGATTCGGTATAAGATATCCTATCATCTGCCTGTTTCTTCTTGCATAAAGAGGTTGTGGGTGGAGAGATTTGGATCAATATTTACACTGGAAGCGTGAGCTGAATCAGTCCACGGTACGAGGATTTCATACAGAGTGGCCGTGCAGACATATATGCTGGCGCTCACTTACATCCTCGCGGTGCTTAACCACTGCGCTCAACAGATCACAGTGATCGACAAGACGCTCAAAATCATTACCTACAACAGCTTGGACGAGGATCGTTGCATCAACAGCATCCCGGGCGAGCAGCAGAACTACAGCAGCAACGATCAAGACAGCTACTACATCAGTGACAAACTCAGTAGCAGCACGGTCATCAAGATGACGTCCAGGCAGCAGCAGCAGCAGTTCAATGACGGCCCCCTCTTCGTTGACAAGGAGGGCGTGGTACACTACAACGGAGACCCATCCTACGGCGAGGAGTTCGAGGAGCGTGCAATACTCGGCTACCACGCGAGCGAGGAGAAGATCAAGAAGCTCTATGCGATCAAGCTCAAGAATTCTCTAAATGGACGAGCGTGGACACTTACACGTAAGAAGGCTGAGATCAGTACGCAGGCAGTTTTGGACGAAGCAGGTAATGACCCACTTGCTGCAGTCAAACTGGTGGTAATTACAGTACGACAGGCGTGCGAGAGAATCGCACCACTACAGAAGCAGCAAGCGTTCGAGGAGTATTTCTTCCGAGGTTTTCGCAATCGAACGGAGTCTGTGCAGGACTACATATCGAGGCGAGAGACGGAGTACGAGCGGCTCAAGTCACTTTCAACAAACACGACAGTCAGCGAAGACCTACGGACATACTTTCTACTAAAGCTAGCGAACATCAGCATGCAAGAGCACAAGGCAATCCTTGGCCAATGCAACAACGAGTACATCTGGGACGACGTGACGGCAGCCATGCTGATACAGCTGGACAATACAGGCCGAGACGATCGTGGACATGGACGATACGGAGCCTACCCGGTGGACTACGACGACGAAGAAGAAGATGCTCTACTCGGAGACGAATGTGCACCGTGCGACGAGGACGTTTTCCTGAGTGATGCGGACTACGACGCACTTGCAGCGGACATCGACGAGTTCGAAGGAATGATTGACGACGTGGACCCGGAAGAGATCAGCCAGGAGGAGTGCGACACCCTGGCGACGGAGGCTCAACGTCTTGGCTGGAAAGCTGGACGGCGCAACCACAAGCCCAACTACAAGCAGGCCCGGGAGCGGCTTGCTCAGAGCAAGTCGAATAGAGGCTGGAAAGCCAACATCAACAAGCAGGGCTCCATCAAGATGGACAGCAAAGAGGCTGAGGATAAGCTGAAGCAGATCAAGGCGCGCACGAAGTGCAACGCGTGCCACAAGAAGGCTCACTGGAAGGGTGACCCCGAGTGCGAAAAGACGAGGTCACCAGCGAGTGGATCCAGTACGCTACAACGTGGAGGACGAGGAGGCGGACGTGGAGGACGAGGCTTTCACGGACGACCTGGAGGTTTTCTACGACGAGCTGGATTCGCAATGGCGACCGCGGTCAAGCTGCTGATGGCGGACAGCTCGATGAACATGACCGCCATTCAGATTGTCAGCGACCAGCTGGCAAGCATAGACGTGGCGATGGAGGAGATCACAAGTCTGACGAAGGTGAGAATCGACACCGAGGAGCAGATCGTGAACCCCTACGCGGTATCAGCAGCATGGGACCAGCACAACTTCCAAGAGAGGATCGACCAGGCGCACGAACCACACCCAGTACCTGGAGAGCATCAAGCACAAGAATCGGACGAACCCCTGAGCACTCCAGTAAGCTCAACGAGCAGACCGACACTAGGGACGTGGTCGAGGACGGAGCCCAGCAGACCAAGTACAGACTACCTGGAAGAAGACAACACAGAGGCCGACCTACAGAAGATACGAGATCGTGCGGAGCAGATCGCAGCGTTGTGGGTAAGCTGCGAGAACATGGAAGCGGCCTACAGGGACTATATGGATTTCTGTTTGGACTGGGCCCTACATCGCTTCCAGCAGCTCATGCACATCACCATGGAGATGGCACCGAACGGTCTCAGGAATATGGCCTATGATCTATGCTAAGCAGCCTGGGACAGGACCTCGGAGCTTCGTGACATCGTGAGGAGTACCTGCGAGCGCCTACCGATTGGAGTACGACCGACATGGTTGTGGACGCAACGCCGAGCTGGAACCAACTACGTTCCAGAGGGCGACCGCACACCAACACCAGGGCGGCAGCAACCTTGCGAGGAGCTGGAAGAAATCGAAGCCTACGCAGTACGAAAAGGATCTATTCCAGATGGACATGCTGTACTGGACACTGCGTGCCTACGTGGATGTGGAGGTTCAATATCACTGGACGGCTACACAGAGGACGGCAGAGTCACCACGCGGATGAGAGGATCATCCATGCGCTTCCGAGGCGTGAATGATAGCGCCCCGGTCATGGCAGAAGGAGAACAAGAGGTGACGGCTGGTCTTGCTGGAGCTGACGTGAACCTACGCTTCCAGAGGTTGCCGAAGTCAAAGACGCCAATACTGCTGAGCATCCACCAGCTGGAGGAGCTCGACACAGTGATATACATCAAAGATCGGAAGGCGGACTTCAAGGCGATCAACAAGTACGGAGTGCCTCTCTACAAGACGGAGAAGGGACACCTGACGATCTCGCTCAAGGAGTGGCCGAAAAAGGAGACGACAAAGATCGAGCCATCAGTCACGTCCGACGAGATCGACATCTGGAATGCGGAGGTCCAGGAGATCGATAAGGGCATCCTACGGCGGAAGCAGAGGAAGCAGATCGAGACGTGGGAGAAGGAGATTCAGAACAAGCTGGACCAGTGCCAGCAGATCGTGGACACGCTGAAGGCGGACCGGGAGGAGAAGCGGCCCATCATCTGCGAGCTCTACGCAGGTGGCATGGCAGCCACATCAGAAGCTCAGCAGCGGCGGCATCCAGTGACGAGGCCGAGGGACATCCTGATCGGGGACGACCTGCTGGACGCGAAGTCGCAGAAGACCGTCCTGAAGCAGCTGAACGAGGATGACCCCTACATGACCATTGTGGGTTTCCCCTGCGACCCGTTCACGAACATATCCCACATGTTCCCGAAGGATACGAAGATGCGCAAGTTAGCGATCGGCATGAAGCACCTGCAATTTGTCAAGAAGATCTGGCTCAACTGCAAGCGCCGAGGAGCTCATATGCTACTGGAAAACCCATTGACATCAAGAGCATGGCAGCTTATGCCATGGCTGGACTCTGAACTCGTGAGCGCGATGATGTACCAGTGTGCCGAGGGCAGCAACCTGGTGGACTTCATGGGCGATCCGGTCAAGAAGCCAACGAGGTTCCTGACAACGGCCATCATGCTCGGCAAGAAGCTCAACAGCATCAGGTGTGACGAGCAGCACGTACACACGAGCGTGATCAACAGGCCGAAGGGAACAGCATCGAGCCTTGGGAACTGGACCAAGGAGCTGGCCAAGACGATCTTGGACGGCATCGAGGATCAGCAGGACCTCGAGAAGCAGCATGGTGGCTACGCCCGGTACGCCAACAATTTCGACGACATCGACTGTGACGAGTTCGAGGCCAACCCTGCGGAGACGGAGGCGCCGATGCACGCTAGCGCGGCGGCGATCTTCAGCAAGCACGGCGAGAACATCGAGATGGCGGAATGGACGGCGGTGCCACCACTCATGCGAGCAGCTATCAAGAAGATACACGAGAGCCATTCACATGGACCCTACAAGGAGTTACTGGTACGGTATCTACAGCATGGTGGAGCTAGCCGACGAGCGGTACAAGCAGCACGTCTCTTCAGATGCACGACATGTGAAGAGCAGGCTCGGACGGCAGCGAGACCTACGGCAGCTCAGCCCAAGGTTAAGGACTCCAACGAAGCCATCAGCATGGACTTCATGATCATACCCGACCTGGAGGAGAACATGCACGTGGTGCTTGTTATCGTGGACGTGGCCTCGGATTTCACCGTGGCGATCTACATGTGTCCCGGATCGAGACCTACGGCAGAGTTAGCAAAGAAGGCTTTCGAACTCGGATGGCTTACCTGGGCCGGGCCACCACACATTGTGGAGCAGAACCAGGACTCAACCTTTATGGGCGAGTTCGAGACGCTGTGCAACGACTTGGGCATTGTGATCAACAACGCGGCTCCAGAGGCTCACTGGCAAATGGGCAAAATCGAGAGGAGGATACGCTACCTGAAGGAAATGGCAACGAGTGTCTTCAACGCTGGGGAAGTTCGTGGTCAAGATTCGGTTGCAGCAGCAGCGCGTGGCATGGCCAACGCGTGCAATCAATTTGTCAGCACGGCAGGCTTCTCACCACAGCAATGGGTACTTGGAGCTGGACACCGACTGCCTGCAAGTTTGGCGAATCCCGACAACGACCCAGCAGTGGTTTCACGAGTGGCCGAGAATACGTCATTCTGGAACCGACTACACCTTCAACAGATCTGTTCGGAATCCTTTTTCAAGGCAGCAAACTCATCAGCATTGAGACGGACAGTTCTGGCGAGGACGAGGCCCCAGCCAGGGCCATTTCAGCAAGGTGATTTATTGATGTTTTGGCGATCTGATAACCTAAAGCGCAACCTGCATGCACGATGGCATGGACCTGCCCGGTGCCTGGGCAAGGATGAGCACGGTTACTGCCTGATCCATAACAGGATCCCGATCCTAAGTTTACCCAGTCTCCTTCGAAGGGCGACTGAGCACGAGGTGACCACCATGCAGTTTACCGACCTGTTTTCAGATGGCGGACCTGCACGTGGACGAGCTGGTCAGCGTGGTTTTCTGGACCTTCGAGGTCAACAGTATAACCCAGCACGAGATGATCAACAGCCAGACCAGCAACCAGATCAACGGCCAGATCAGCAGCCAGATCAACATCAAGATCACCGAGATCCAGGACATCAGCAGAATCCTGGACAGGGCGATGTTCCACCTCAGCCAGCAGGTGGACAAGGAGATGCACCCTCGAGTGCACCGACGACGGCACCAGCAGCACCTGCTCAGGGCAACGTGGAGCTGACGAAGCCAGCGGACAGCAGGAAGCGACGATCGGAAGTGGTACACGATAACGACGTGATGCCAATGCGTCAGAGGCTGGACGACGAATACGAAACAGTACCAGCTGATCAAGATCAAGCGGAAGAAGACCTTCGAGCACGACTTGTTCGAGCGCACCAAGCTTGGGACACCATCTTGGGAGCAGTGGCGGCCAGCAGCCAGGGCAAGACCGACCTGAGGCAGCTGGACAATGTCAGGAACGCCCCTCTTCTACCTGACCCGACAACTGGGTACAAGATTGAGAGGCGGCGGCTTTTCAACTTGGACACGCGCGACCTGGTTCAAGATATCTCGAGAGTGGACTGGATAGCCAATCCTCAGATCATCGACGATGTGGTATCACAAGACCCCATCACGATCATCGAGGAGATCACTCTGGGAAAGGAAGAGGAAGCTGGAGATGGACCAGGAGGTGGCCAACAGCCTGCAGCAGCCCCGCAGGAGCCTACCAATACTGACGAGACCATGGAGGAACCTAAGGAGGTGAAGCGCGGAGGCAAGAAGCACACCAAGAAGGACCTGAAGCTCAAGCAGACCAAGCGGGACGACGCTCAGGACGATCGAGCTCAGCTTCGAGTACCTGCCAGGATCCAGAGGCACATGGAGGAACGCCAGAAGGCGGAGGAAACGGGAGCAATACCAGCAGAGGTACCGCAAGATCAGCCGGCTACATCATGGCCAAGTACGCGACAGCCCGCGCAGGGCAAGCGCCAGGAACACCCAGTCACGATCAAGGAATTCTTGCTGGACGATGTGCCGATCAGCATCAAACGAGCCCGGGCACAAACTGGGCCAGTCAAGCAGCTGGCAGATACACCGCTGCTCGTCGAGGCGTTCGTGGCCGAGCGGATGTGCAGCCAACCGACGAGAGCCAACAAGCATCAGGAGATCAACTTGAAGACGCTGGGCGACGACAAGCTCAAGTGGGAGAAGATGCAGCAGGCGGTGGAGAAGGAGAGGAACACGTGGTGCAAGTACGATGCAGCAACCCATATATCAGGAGCAGCCGTCGACAACGTCGACCCGGACAAGATCCTGAGCTCCAAAGTGGTCTGGACCGATAAGGACCCCACGACCTTCGAGCCGAAGGCCAGGATCTGTGGAAGAGGCTATGAGGAGGAGTTTGACGACAAGCTACTCCGGGACTCACCTACAGTCTCAGCACAGATGACGTTACTCCTGTGCAGCATCGTATCAAGCCTCAACTTGGACCTAGTCATCGCAGATGTGAAGGGAGCCTTTCTGCAAGGCAAAGCCATCACCCGCGAGCTCTACTTCCGTATCCCGACGAACCTCGGGAAGTGCAACATCCCGGGAGTGAAGGCAGGCGACCTGCTGAAGTTAAACAAGAGCATCTACGGGACCAACGATGCAGCTCGTGCGTGGTATGTGGCACTACGCGAGACGCTCGTGAAGCTTGGATGGGAAGGCCTGAGCTTCGAGCCCGCGACCTTCATCAAGCGCAATGCGGAGGGCACGATCATCGGGATCATGTGCCTGCACGTGGACGATTTCCTCATGGGCATCAAGCAGGATGACCCGGAGGGCGCCAAGATCATGAAGGACCTGCAGAAGGAGATCGACTTTGGCGAGGTCAAGTACGCGAGGAAAGAGCAGGCGACGTTCTGTGGCCGCGCCTACAAGCAGGACAAGGACGGCAGCATCAACGTCACCATGGAGGCCTACGTGAAGTCGATGCAGACTGTACGTATCTCCAGAGAGCGCAGCAAGGCACCAGATAGCGCATTGACCCATGCAGAGCATCGTGGACTACGAATGGTAGTTGGACAACTGCAATGGGCTGCGCGAATGATATGCTTCGAGGAGGCCTTCGAGGCATCCCGACTGGCATCTACGCTGGGAGCTCCGACGGTGAAGGACCTACAGGACGGCAACGCGGCCATCAGGCGGATACAGAAGCGGGACGACTTGCTGATCAGGCTCTCAGCAGGCCTGAACCTGTGGGAGACCATGGTGATCAATGTCACCGACAGTGCTTTCGACAATCTGCCGAAGCACAGATCACAACGCGGACACTTCATCATGCTGGGCGACCAGAAGATCAACGAGGACCACAGTAACAAGTACAAGGTACACTGCATTGGGTGGCAGTCCTCCAAGATTCAACGAGTGGTGCGATCTACTCTATCAGCGGAGGCCTACTCATGTGCGGATTCGGTGGACATGTTGATATGGACAAGGTCGACCCTGCCGGAGGTCCTGTACCCGGAGATGGACATGACCGAGATTGTGCACGACACCTGCCCGGTGAAATGCATTTCGGTGACCGACTGCAAGAGCCTATACGACACGATCACAAGGGAGAAGATCTCAATGCTTTCTTTGGAAGCGGCTATATTGCGGCAGTCACTCAAAGAGGTCAGCATCAAGTGGGTCAAGAGTGAGCAGATGCTAGCGGACTGTTTGACGAAAGTACTTCCAGGAGGCTACGCGAGGAAGATAGTTACATCAAACCTGTGGACTCTTGGGCCTGATGACAGGGCACCATCAATACGCGGACGAAAGCTTGTTGGACCAGACGAAGGTGTGGCAGCCAACAAGGAGGTGGACGAGCTCAACGCGAAGATGGCCAAGTACGTCAAGCAGGAGCTGTACGATGACACCGGGAAGGACGACGAGGAGATCTCTACGTGGCCGGTGGAGACGTACAACTACGTGGACGAATGCTTCTACGACGACAAGGATGAGGTTCAAGACGAGGACTACGTCGAGGCATTCTACACGGAAGAACCAACGGACAACTACCCGATGGAGAGGAGTGGCGCGCAGAGAACCATCCAGATACCTGACCAAGTTGTAGTTCTGTTTCAACTTTGTGCACTTGCAGTGTATGGAGTTTGTCTTTCGATGTCTCCTACGGTGGTGACAGTAGTCTCTATCATCGCGGGTATCATCATATTCGTTTACGTAATGCAGCCCAAGCAGAACGACGACGAGGACACCGCTGAGCCGATGGAGGTGGATAGTTCAAGCAGCGACAACCTGTTCATGCCGGAGTTGCCCGAGAAGCAGGTCAAGGTCAAATCCAGGACGGCGAAGGCTACGCCGAAAGCTACGACGACAACACTCGCAGTACGAGCCGATCCAGGGACCTATGACGACGAGATCATGGGAGATGGACCAATTATGTTGGGAGATAGTGCTCTACTGAGGCAGTGGCCGGAGACCATGGGACCAACGATAATCAGGAGTGGCAAGTACGAGGGCGACAGCTACGAGACGATCTACACCAAGGACAGGCACTACGCAAATTGCCTAGGACGGTGTCTCAAGCTGGACGCAGACGAGAGCAGGAGTTATAACCTCGACCCGAGCATCAAGAGTTACATTGCATACAGCATCATCAAGTCAGCAGTGCGTGTGCGCTGATCCCCACTACTACAGATGTGACGATATCTTGGAGCCAGCCAAGCCAGTGGCTCAGATGTGAATGGTGGTGAGGATGATGAGTGATTTGGAGTGCTATTTACAGATGCTGAGTGAAAGCACCCCCTCAAGAGCTCAGGTAAAGATTTTATATGTTGATATCTGTTGCTCGGTGCGCAGACCTCAAGTAAAGATTTGTTTATCTGTTGCTCAGTGCGTGGATTTCTTCTATCTTAGTATATGTTGCTCGGTGCGTTGATTTCTTGTATCTTGATATCTGTTGCTTGATACACGGACGGTAGTTTGACCGTTCGAGCAGAGAATATTGGATTTCTTTTATTTGATATCTGTTGCTTGGTGCACGGACGGTAGCTTGACCGTTCGAGCCGATAATCTTATTCAATATTCTAGAAGCTTGCTGCAGAGCCAAGGCATTCTTTACCAACGTTTCCTTTTCCTGTGTGAAAGTTGTAGTAGCAAGGATGTGAGATATATGATGATGTTTATAATTATCTATGTTGCTGCTCTCGCTCGCTAATGCTTGCACCCTCTTGTTCACTATTGCCATTTGTGGCTTGGACCCGCCAGCTGAGGCGGGAGGGTGGACGCACCTATCGAACGCTGAGTTTGATTCGGTATAAGATATCCTATCATCTGCCTGTTCCTTCTTGCATCAAGAGGTTGTGGGTGGAGAGATTTGGATCAATATTTACACTACCCCCTCGCCCCATACACTCCACCATCTCCTCCTGAATTGAACTGAATGCTACCATAGCACGTGCGAAGCGTGCAGGGTAACGTGCACCCAAGTAGGAGCGAAGCAAATGCCAACGCATTCAAGATCGAATCAGCGCCTACAAAGGGGGTTCAAAACAGGTGGGAAATACATGAAATTGACAGAGGTCCCCATCCAGGCCATCATCAGCGCCTATGTATACCAAAACGCTCACGATCGTTTGGGGAGTCATTGAAATGAGTGGCGGTACGGCGGCAGAGCGAAGCAGCCAAGAAGGAGCAAAGCTGGGGGGTATTGCGTTCCTGGCGACGTCTGGAAGGCTCCAGTAGCTTCGCGCCCCACGAATAGTGTGGGAGCCCTGCGGGTGCCAACATCGCCCTTTTCCAACCACATTTGCCAGAGCCTGGAGGAAATGAGGCTGATTGACGGCGAGCAACACAATCGAATTAGTTTGACAATGTGCGGCTCGATGCCACAATGATCGACCACAACGAGGTCCGCCGAGCGTTTCTTCTGAGGCAGAGTCCTCAGATGCACAATCTCTGAGAGATACGAGGAGCTGGGAAAGGGGTCATGAGTAGGGGCGGGATGTTCCAGAATCCCAGCAGTAACGTGCGCGAACCCCGTTTCACTCCACAGTTAGAGCCATAGAGCCACCAGCTATATTCTCTTGCTAGCTGGCAAGCGCACTGTTCACCGCTTTTGTCTCACTTTCCGTTTGTGCTCCCAGTGGAGTCGACGCAGCCCAGGAAGGTAACCATGGTCGCATGTTCGCCTGCAATACCAGAATATGGGCCAGCATGCGAATCCTCTCCCACATCGCAATATTCTCCGTGGCTGCGTAAGAGCGTCATGCATTCCGTCATGATCGGCATACGGTTGTATACAGAGTCGTTATTGTGATTGCCTCAATGGACCATCTCGATGTACGGCCTGCGTTGTGGGAGCTTAGAGCCGTCAAGGTGCTTGGCCGTCTGCGTGTAACCCTCTCATTGATTGGTCGTTTCACAAGCTGGCCATTGGGAAATGCAGCACCGTACACACAAGCTGAGGTCCTAAGGAGCCTATTGCCGAGGTCAAGCTGAGACCATGCCTTCGCGGTGGCCAGTGGAAGCCCCTGGAGGTTAGCCAAAGACCTGATCAAGCGCGGTCCTCCTTTCTTTCTTTCGGGCTTCCGCTGGCACAGTCGCGCGGGTGCTAGGTGAAAAGACCATAGCAACGCCAGCGGATCATGAATACCCCGGGGGCCTATACCAAATAGACTTCAGGGCTCAGCATCAACACATCCGCATGCCTCAGCAAAAGTTGTCGAGCAGCGCAAACCGATGCGCAGCACACCAACTTTCACACGGTGGGCCAGCGACCACGCCTCCAGGGCCTCTGGGGCTATCTGCGTTGGACCGCCAAGGACTACGCCGCCCCGACCGCGGCGTTCGTCAAGGCGGCGCTCCGCGAGGGTGCCGCAGGGCGATCCAGAGGCGGAGGACGGCGGGTGATATTGCAGCACCTCCGCAAAAGTTGACGGCGCGCGCACCCCGGGGGTGGGCGCGAGGGAGGCGGCCGTCTACCACGGCGGAGGGGGGGTTCTTAGAAGGGCCTGGAGGCCTCTGAGGAGGCTTCTTAGCAACTGGGAGGGCTCCCAAGACACCACCTGCCGTCTTGGAAGCCCCTCCTGAGGAGGCCGACCCCCTCGCACCCATCCCGTTCGCGCGCCGCCAAAAACAGAGGGCAAGGACTCTCGGAACAACGCGCGGCAGAACTATGCTGGCGAGCAGCCATGGTGCTGGCAGGGGCACCCCAAGGCCGTTCGCTGCACTCCAAGCCACCGTGCCGCGTCAAGACCCATTGAGCCCATGAGTGGATCACCGCCTGAGTACAACCCACACCTCCTGGGCCTCGGAATGGCCGCGCCAACTAGTTCTGCCATTTCTCGGTGACTGAGAGCAGTTTGCGGGCCCTGAAACCAGACCATCAAAAACGACTCGGGATGATAAAGCTGGTCCCTGGAGAAAGGATCGAGAGGTCCAAGGGACGGCGGGCGACTCGACCCGAAAAAAGAATGGTCGGAGGTCTGGGTAGATGCTGGCAGAGCCCACTGAAGTCCTGGCGGGCTGTGGGCTGTAAGTTGCGTCATTGTGTTTCCTTTCTCCTGAAGAGTGAACCTGGCGGCGTCTTGCGGTCTGGGTCATCGCCAAGCCCTCGCTGCGGCTGATGGCATCCAGCTCCTTTCGAGCCCCGCTTGCTCCTCCCAAGACGGCTCCATGCCTCGTCGGCCGTTCCCGAGCTGGGCTCGGGCTCCGCGATCTGATCCCCACCCGGTCTGCACTGGCTCCAGTACGCTCCAGAGCACTCCGCCAACTTGTGGCCGCTTCGCACGACTCCTGTGAAGCCCGAGGCCGCCTGCACCACGCGTGAAGTGCTATATGCTCTGAGCGCGGCCGCCTTCCTCTCTTTGCACTTAGCTCGGGGCACAATTAGCTCTGCCGAACCCCGACTGCTGCTGCTGCTGCTGCTGCTGCTGCTCGACGCTTCGTCTCCCAAGTCGCCGCATGCTTCCGCTCGGACCCTCAGTCATTATCCACACTGGTCATTGCAATCTCGACACTGATTCGTTCACTGATTGTCGGCCATGTTGGATTCGTCTGGCTGGAGCACATCGCAAAGCAAAACGTGGAAAACCAGAGCTTTGCAGCTACTGCGCATCACCCTTCGTGTTTAGCCCACTGGGCCTCGTCGACCATCTCCAGCTCCTGCCGCCATCGCAATTTCATGTCCAGCTGCGCCTGCGGCCAAGACCACAGGATAGGACAACCAGTGGCACGAAAGAGACATTGGAATGGGAACTGCGAGGGCACGAGCTCAAGTCAGCATGGAGTCCTTCTGAACGTGCTCTGACATTAAAGTGGAAGCCATGATTGTGTGGGAGGCTGTGGCGGGACCTAGGCACTTGCTTAAAAGATCGCGAGTGGGTCTCCAAAATGCCATACGATATATGATGGTCACGGGGAAACGAAGAGGCCCAAGGCCCAGCCCAGCGAAGGACAGAAGATACAAATGCAGGCACGACTGCGTTCGTATACACCCCAGGCAGCACACATAACTATCGTGTTACGCCGCCGTCGCTTCCCTGAGGGGCTTCGGACAATGAAGCTCGAGACCACGAGGGCCGAGACCCTGCGGCAGCCCTCCTTCCCGAGACTCAGACCTCCGACTGATCGGTCTGTTCAATCCGCAGGTCCCAGGGCAGGTTCCGTCCCGCATCAATAGCTGACAGCTCTGGGGCCCGAAAACGTCCCCCGAAGGAAGTCTAGGAAGAGAAACCAATCCGCCGGAGGTCTGGGACTGCCAAGCGCATGGGATGTAGCGCAAGAGCTCCATGCGAACCAAAAGCCCTGGGGCGGGTGAGCTACCTGATCGCACCTGAGCTCACCAGCTTGAAGAGCCCTCTCATTCGACGGCACATCTTTGTCGTTGCCCACTCATTTGAGGATTCATGATGGTTGTCTTTTGATGTTTTTAACCATCAGTTCGGCTTCCCGATCCCTCCCATCCAACACCAAGCATTTGTTCGGTACGTGGGCATCCAAGACGTTCAACCGTTCCAAAAGCGCGAAAAAGCCCGCGGAGGCCGAAAATGCAGGAAAAGCGCTGGGATTGAAAAAAACAATGGAAGCCCGACTTCCTTTTTGGAAGCTGATTTCCGTTATTCTCCAGATAGGTCTGCCCTATAAGAGTTCGAACTCAAACCTTACGTTGCCTCCCCCTAATTCCTATGCCCCCCCCTAATTCGTATGGCTATGCCTATGCCTATGCCTTCCCTCTAACTCTTATGCCTACGCCTACGGCTACGCCTACGCCTACGCCTACGCCTATGCCTATGCCTATGCCTATGCCTATGCCTATGCACCACCTGTGAACGTTCAGATACCTATGCCTATGATTCTGCCTGTGTTTACAATGTTTGCCTGCTTGCTTGCGTGCTTGCTTGCTTGCGCGCGTGCTTGCGCGATTGCACGCTTGCTTGTTTGCTCGCTTGCTTGCTTGCGCGTTTGCTTGCACGCTCGTTTGCTTGCTCAGTTGCGGATTCCAAGTATGCTGCTTCCTCTGATTCTTTGAGTCGTCTAATCAATTTGTAGTCAACGCTCGCTGACATGTTGAAATGTTCCTCCTACCGAACGGAAGCTCGAAATTATAAATGAATATCGTATAACTTCGGAGATATGTTGGACGTTTGCTGACGGAGCACGCCCCCAGATCTGCTTCCGCTTGCCCTCTTTTTCCATTTCCTTCTCCTCCTCCTCACCGCTTCCCCCAACTCGTCCTCCTCGTCCTCCTCCTCATCTTCCCCGCCTCCTCCTCCTCACCGACACTGACGACAGGAAACGTCAGTCTTTGAGGGATTCCGGTCCCTTGGCCACCGCCCCACCCAAACAGCGCCAGTGACCCGATGTGTATCGGGTGGACACGTCACGCGTCGCGTGCATAGCGCGCTGCTGCTTCCTGTTCTCACAGGACTGTCAACCCTGCGGAAAGGTAGGGCGATGGAGAATAGCAGAGGAGCAGCAGCAGCAGCAGCAGCAAGCGGGGGAAGAAGATCAGGAGGAAGAGCAGGACGAGCGGGAGCAGGAAGTGGACGAGGAGGAGGACAACAATGTGCATGTGTGATGCACTGTAGTAGCTGCATGGAATACAGAGAGAGAGAGAGTGAGCGAGACACGATGCGCAAATGGGGGGACCCGTGCTAAGAGAGAGTACAGCTTCTTTCCTTTTGTACGGGGGCTCGCGAGCGCGCGCTGCTGGCGCGCCACACAGCTCAAGGGCCCCGCGATCCGAGACGGCCGCGGGGCGGGGAGGTGAGAGGGAGGCGCAGGAGGAGGAGAGGCTGAAATATACATAACAACGGCAACTCCTATCTTTTGTGTTCGGTCGAAAGCTCAGCCGAAGCCTTAGCACACGCCAAATTTCTTGTACTTCCCGTACCCACATTAATCGTAGTCATTCATGATATTCTTATCCCGACGACCATCCACAGGTCATCTGTGACACGTGGCCGCTCCGGCCACACGAACACAGAGACCGATGGCAAACTTATAGGACAGACTTGCCCAGGGACCGTCACCCCCCTCACCGCGATACCACGATCTGACATGGATTCGCCCACCAAGTAACACATCTCGTCCACGAAGCTCCTCGGCTCGGAGTTGGGCGGCCAATAAGGGGGCGCCCGTCCGCTCCAAGAAGCGGGCAGCGGCACTGAGCTCTGGTCCACTGTGGGAGCCAACGCTCATGCCTTGGAACGCGTGCGGGACGAAGAGGTCCGACATCATACATCTTCAGATCAGAAAGCAGAGTCGTCGATCGGGTTGTCCGAGTACGCGTGGACACTCGGAAAAGCACCAGCACATACCTTGTACATCCCCCTCATCGTCGCAGTATGGATTCAGATCTTCGCGACGCGAGTGCTGCGCTCATCCTGGCACCGCTGCCTATGGACATGCTGATTGGGACAGTTCGCGCGGCGCCACGATCGACCTCCACCTCGAAAATGCGCGAATACAGATTCATCCCAGGGGACATGTGAACCACGTAGTGAGCACAGCTGCCACGGCGGCGCTCGCCCTCGCAGTAAACTCCGAAGTAATTCTCGGTGCTGGACGGTCCTGGTTTCAACATGTGCATGCCGCGACTACCCCACATGGATGCGAGAGCTGTCACGTTGGCGCCGTGGTAAGCCGTCTTGAACTCGGCCCCCTTGTCAGTAAGGCGCGATCACGCATCAGATCCCTGACGCACGTCAGTTCTGAACAAAAAGACCACCACTGTCCTGTAATATACTCGCTGCGCCGCGCTCAAAGAGCCCGTCAAACTCGTCGCCCAGCTGGCCCTGAGTAAAGCTGGAGCATCCTCGAGCCTAGCATCTCAGATCGAAACGCCAGTGCCACGGCGTCCGAAACAGCCGCAGTGGCGCACGGCGTCAACCGCGTCATCTTTTCACACGGGAACCTTGCCACAGGTCGTCCAATCACGGCTCATCATATTGTCGGAGGCGGACCTGCACTTCCTGACGAGCTCGAAGATTTTCTTGCAGCGTGCACTGATGTACCGCCCGGCAGGCCCAAGAACAATCTCTCCCTTCTCAACCGGCGACCCTTCGATCTGCCCCGAGGTGGAGAAGTACCTGTCGAGGCCCATGATAGCGGCCATGCCCCCTTGAATCGCCTCATCTCCGCGAGGAGGGATGCCCGCGCAAGTCTTTAACGTTTCCGCCGCATTGGAAACCTCCAGAGAACTGGCGAAGAGGCGCTCCGCCTCCTCGTGCCGCCCCCGGCTGTCCGCCTCTGCGTAGCGGTCCAAGATGTCAGTCATGACCAGCTCGCCGTCTTTGGCTAGTTCCCCCGCTGTCCTCTCGATCAGGTTCTCCTCCTTTCGCTCGCGCCAGAGGTTCCCCCAAATGTCTGGCAAGCCGTCGGCGTCCATCGTGCTGGCGAACTTCAGCACGTCTGGGACCCATGCTGGTGGATTCTGGAGTTTGTCGAACCGTTCCGCTGGATGAGGCCCAGTCGGGCTTTTCGGGTCGGAGGTGGATCCTTGCGAAATATTTGTCTTCTTGCTCTGTGCACCTGACGAAGACGGCCATGAAGCGACGAGTAGTCGTCCTCATGCGTGCGCTCGTGGAGAATGCTGCTGGCGGTGTTGCTGTCGAAATTGTTGCACGCGCGAGCGATCCGCACGGCGTCGGCTGTGGGCATCGCCCCTAGGAAGCTCGTCCACACGCGGTTCGCATTGCACCTCGCATAACGATGGCGAACCGCCAACATCTCTGCCGAGTGCGCGTCCACGGCGGTGACGTCCTGATCGTGGGCCAGCAGGTGCTCGCGCTCCCTCTGGTCCAGCTTCTGCTGATGTCGGCTCGTCAGAACCTAGACCAGGTCGTCAGTAGGCCGACATCCATCTTGCCCTGATTCCGCAGGGGGCGGCTCTTGCTCTTGTCGCCGTCGTACAATGCGCGTGCTCTCGCGCTGCTCCGCCGACTCCTGTTGCATCTTCTGAATGCGAGGCTTCTCAGCATCACGGATGTGCATCTGCCGCGGGCGGCGCCACTGATTAAGGTCCTCCGTCTGAACGAGGTCCTCGACGTCCACCCAGGCGTAATAATCGTCTCCTGCTGGGACTCCTTCGATTGCTTCGCAGCTCCTGTAGATCATCTCCTTCTGGGACCGCACATGTGGACCAGGGTCCGCAGGATGCTCCGCGTCGAAGATCCCGTAGCGAATGTGATTAGGCTCGGCCACACTGCGATCGGGAAAAGCTGGTAGCTCCACCGGGGTGTCCGGGCGCACCTCCAGTCCAGACTCCTCCATGCGCCGCCTGCAGGCTGCAATCCGCGCGGCGTAGTCACAGGTAGCATCGCGCTTCTCGGCAACGCCCATGTCCCTCCGATCGATCATTCCGCCTGGAGCGGCAGTCGGGCAGGGTGGTCCAACCTTCTTTCCTCGACGGTGGACCAGAACGGACACGCTTCGTTCGCAACCACGACATAAACTCCAACTGGTCCGATGAACGTTGGCCTGGGGTGGCTCGGCTTGTAGTCGGGCTGGTCCGTCGGCGCAACAGGGTCTGAAATCGCTCCTTGCTCGACAGACTCCAGCGAAGCTAGCAAACTAGCCGAGGGCGCGGCAGCCTGCTCCTTGGTCTTCGCCTGGGCCTTGGGCTTCGCCTCGAGCGCCATCAGCATCTCGGGCTGCTGCAGCTGATCGCCAGCTGGGTGGTCATCGAACGCTCCGCCCGGCCGCCCACCGCCGGGCCCCCCCGCGCGCTCGCTGTCGCATCCACTGGAGTCGATCTCCATCGCGTCATCAGCCTCGTCGGACTCATCCCTGTTCCGTGCCGTCTGGGCCATACAACGTCTCATAATATTTGGCCCTTCTCGCCTCGACTGCTCTTGGTCAGCGGTCGTGTGCGCTTGCTGAAAAGAACTCGGCCAACGCTATTCTTGGTCGGGCCTCGGAGCCCCTTGGACCTCCCCTCGACTTCGGGACGGTCGGCGAGCACGCAGAAGCTCGACCCATGGCACGCTTGACCCGATGGATTTACACCCGCAGGCACCTCTTGAAATAGCGATCCCAACTGTTCCAAGTGTTGAACTAAAATGATGACTGCGAAGCCATATTCATCCTGGATCTCTGGATCCGCTGCATTTCCGATCCCATCGCAAATCGGCGAAGATTGTTCGGACATCCTCGAGCGCAGCCCTCCTCGGTACCCTCGGCCACTTCTGGGACCACTCTATCCGTGGCACTGGTCTCGAGCACCTCCACTTGCTTCTTTGCGCGAATGAGACCCATCTCTGCTTCGCGGCGCTCCTGAATGAGAGCAATCGTGGTCTGACCCATCTCCAGATAGCGGTCAAATTTGACCTGCTGAGCGTCAGCGCGGGAGTCATTCCCCTCTTGGCGTAGAATAGCAATCACCTGCTTACGAGCAGGTGGTCCTCTTTCATGGTCCTCCATTGTGTCAATAGCACACTTCAGTCGGCGATTCTGACTGGTGGCCATCATGAACGTCACATGGCCTCGAAAATGAATGATGTTCAGAAGGGACTCCGAAAGGCATCCAAACAGCAGGAATGGAATGAGGAAGTACCTGATCATTCACGCGCTTGTCATGTACCTTGCTGCACTCCCCAATCTTCTGGGCCCGATTCTCGTTTCCGGCCCGGCGCGCGAGGGCCCCAATGCCCGCGATGCCCGTCGCGCGCTCGTTTCCGACCAGGGGCGCGCCGGAGCCCACGTCTTGCATCGGCTCGTAGTCCACGGCATCGCTATCAGAGCCGTCGCAAGCGGTCGCATCGTGGCCCTTCGAGCTGGCAAGGCGAGGCTGGGCATTGGAATTACGCGCGGCCGTAATTAAAGCCACGCTGTTGGCTACGCACCTCCTCCTCGATGTCGGAAGTGCACTAGGCGCCCTGACCCACGGGATCGGGGCGACCACCCCCCGGGCGCGCCCGCTCCAAGGTCCTCCGAAGAAAGACCCGAAAACTCTCATGCTGGGAGGTCGCTTTCTTGTCAGCTCGGAGCTGTTGGAGGAGGTCAGACACAGCTGGAGCCGAGCGCTCGGCGGACGACGAGGCGAGGGCCTGTCTTACAAAGCATTGAAGACCCGCATGGGGGTCACCGGCCGCTCCGACCAGCTTCCCGCCCGACCGCTCCGACCGGCTTCCAAACGGGTCGAAGAACTACTGGTCTTCCTCTGCGTCGTGGAAGACATCGCCGCCGTCGAAGTCAACCTGTCCGTCTCCCGAGGCGGGGGGCTTGAGCAGATCATAAAGCGACCCTGATTCCTCGGGCGACATGGCTCCGCAGACCAGGGGGGGCCCGGCCGCGAAACCTCGCAAGCTGTCGGCGGCGGCGCAGCGCGGCGCGACAGTGCGAACCCAGCAACTGCATCACGAGGGGGGCAATGAAGGAAATCAAGCGTAGAAGGAGCGGACGCAGTAGCCGGCAGGAACGGAGAAATGGAACGTTTCAGAGGTGCTGCAGTAGGAGTGGCAAGCTTCGAAATGTTCGGTCTCGGATTGCGTTTCCTGGCACCTAGTCGATGAAGTTTCCGTCGTTTCATGTCGTCCTTCTCTGGTAATGCATAACTTGGCCGTCTGCATAAGTTGGCGTAGAGGCTGCGCGTTGCCCATTAGCTTAGTCAAACCATCCGTAGGATTAAGTTCACATGTAAACCAACGACACTGCCCACCCAGATTATCCAAGGAATCCCGAATAACGACAATTCCCAGAGATGCTCTCCTCCGCAGACGCACGCTGTTCCCGGTTGAGGCAGTCGCACAAGGACTTGGCGTCGGCCATGGCGATGAAATCCAAATCGGGGTTCTGCTCCAAGATCGTCGTCGCTCGGGTTCCCCGTCTCAGCGCGGCGGCCCTGGAGCTCACACCGGAAATCTCTCACCACGAAAACCCAAGAAGTCACCCTCTCTGCCTCGGCCAACCCCTCAAAGATGGCGCTGGCTTCCAATGGCCGAGTAGGACTTCCAGCACGATCAGTCTCGCGAGACTGCCAAGTAAGAATGCGGACGTCCGCTTCTCTGCGAGCAAGAAGGCCCTGATCTGCGGCGCAGATCGCGCTGCCTGTCTGGAGATGCCCCTGTCCCGCGCCCTTGACATCCAGCCCGGAATCGCATAGCGCGACCAGGCGGAGTCGATAAAAGGGCATGAACTTGATAGTGGTCGCAGCGTTGGTTCCCTCGAGGCGTCGCAGAGCGGCGCTGGCTTCAATCGGGCCCTTCACCTTCGAATTGGGCAAAGCGCTGCCCGGGGGAGACGAGTCTACAGAGCCATTGGGCATCCCTTCCCTGCGCGCGCGGTTGAAATTCCCAATATCCACGCATAGCGGCAATTTCTGCCGGCGTAGCCAGGAGTTCGGTGTCCGCGCAACGCCCGCGCTGCAGCTGGATAGGTCGCGTCCGTCCTGCAAGATACCGAACCATTGAAATCGTAAAATCGATTGCATGACGTCGTAGAGCACGACGGCCGCATTCAGTCGCATCATCCATGAGTTCTGCCCATCTTCCGAATTCGAAGCAATTGCAAAGGCGAGAAATCGCGTCGAAGAACTGATCTCCAATACCGCCCCCCAATAAACCATCTGTCTCGATGACAACAATTCCGGACAATTCCTCCTCACGACCGTCAATTGTCCCGAACATAAGCATGGCGCACGGTGCAGGAGGGCGCCGAGTAAACCCACATTTTGTGAAAGCTGCCAGAACGCTTCTGCGCCAGCCCGGAGGGGCGGCAACCGACCCATAGACCTCTGTCAACAACTCAATAAAGATCAGCTCGTTCGGGTCTCATCTGGGAATGCCACCAGCAGGGGGCGAGGCGAAGAGAGGTTCCCCCCGCTGATTGCGCAAACCCTGCGCAAAAGCGGATCTTGCATCACCAACCCACGTTTTAGCCTTGATAGAGGCCAAACATTGTAGAGCAAGAGGAACGTCTGACGTCGAAGCCGCGGGCACGGCACGGTTGAACACAGCGATGTCAGGATGCCGATCTGGACTTCGCATCGTAGCTCCTGCGCGCAGACGGGCCAGCCCGTTGTTGCAGTCAGCCACTTTGTCTATCCATTTGTCGCGCCATCGAGGGGAGTCACGCGTTGTAGATGTTTGCGGTAGATGTCTGCTGTAGCAGCTCTTCGGCGCACGCGCGCGGCTTCAGTGCCATCTGGGCCGGCAGCGCAGACATCTGACCATTCTTCCCAAGTGATTTACTTTGAACCAGTGAAACGCTGTTCAAGGTGTTCAGGTAACGGTTGATATTGATCTCGTCCTTGGCGCGCTTCTTCTTGACTGAAAATATCTTGGGGCGCCCCTGAAAGCCGCCTCGGACTGTCGAGCAGTGCGCATGTCATCCAAGCTGGGGGTCTTGAGCGCTCCCGCCCAACAAATCATCTGTTACCTGCGCATCATGGCTGATGTCTCCGTAGTAAGTAACAAGCTTGTCCACAGAAAGGGCCGCTGCAGGTGCAGCAGCGGTCGGTGCTGGAGGCGGCAGGTAGGACGCCGCATTGGCAGGCCAGGACATGCCCGAGCCTCGCGCCGTCGAGCTGGAGGCTCCCTCCGGCGCAACCGGCACGGAGGCATGGCCAGACGTTAGACACTGGCTTGCTTTGCGGCTCGGCAAATGCAGCACCCAGTCGAGGTCGCACCAGTCGGTCAGCACTGCGGTGCTAGTCGGGCAAGTCCTGGTTCGCGGTGACTCTCAGCCATCGGCTGGAGGCCAGCTTCTTCTGGAGGTGGTTGTTGTGACTCTCGATCGGCGTCTCTGCCTGAGTCGCCCAAAACACCGTCGGCTCCAGGGTCGCCACGTGGTTCATCTCCAGGAAACATGGGGTTGCCCTTTCTGGTAGCGTCGACGTAGAGGCGAGCACCACGTGTTCGCTCGAGGTCAATCTTGAGGTCATGAAGAAGGTCGCGGTTGGCCATCTCGATACCTCGGCTCTCGTCCTGAGGTGGCGCTCCGCATCTGCCCATTCAACACTCGCCACAATGCTCCACGCATACTGATCCGAGAATCGCCAGAAGTGGGAAGGATGATTACACCAGGTCCAAACCATCTTCCAAGGCCCACTCGTCCTTGTCTCCATACAAACAAGAGCTGGCACGGGACGTGCTCGGGGAACTCGAAGTCGATGGGTTTGACTGTCCGTTCTAGCCCAGGTTATCACAGCCGCCCGTCGTAGGTCTTCAGCGCGGTAGAAATGTTGTACCATATTGGTAGCAAGGCACTCGGGATCGATGGAAATGATTGGAGAGCAGCGTCGCTAGCAAACTTTGTGTCAAGCCGAAAACCCGTTGCATAGGCGAGAAGCCACTCCGGTTCTGGTAACGGTTACGCACCGAGCAGCACAGCTCCCCGGAACGTACCATTCGGCAAAATCGTTCCGGGGCTACTCTATGAGCGACAAAACGAAACTGTCGCTTCCATTTATTGTCCAGCACGTTCGTCCGACCTGTGCGCACGCACGATTGCCATGCTACCTCTGCTGACTTCCTTGCCCCCACATGTCCACAAACATGGGAAGACGTACCCCAACAGGTAATGTTGATCCAGAAGCGTGGAGCATCACCAAACGGATTCTTGACTTCAACCGAATCGATACCAACAGCACGATTGAAGCGGTAAGACTTAAGGACAGCAGCAGGACGGCGAGCACAGGGTCGTTTGCGCGCCTCGCACTCATCGCATTACGAATCCCCAGTACCAAGCGTGCTACTTCAGGCTTGGCGTCGCCGCGCCTCAGGAGTCGAACAAAATCCCGATTGCTGGGGTGGCCGGAACTGTCGCGGGCAAGCTCGAGGTCTGTCAGCTGGTCTACCGTAGGAGACCCACCAGGCTGAGAAGGAACGTCGTCGTCACTGTCGGGTTCAGCACTAGGATCATCAACAGGAATCTCCTCAGGCCTCAGGCCCATCCTCTTATGCTTCCTGAGGAAGACTGAGACTGGCACTATCCACTGAAAGTGCGAGGGCGCGCCGCTGGATGGCCCCAGGGGGGGGCTGGACCCCCCCCCCCTTCCCCGATCCGTCGTCGGGGAACCCTCCCCCTCCCCCCCTTTCCCGATCCGTCGTCGGGGCCCCCTCCCCCTCCCCTTTCCCGGTCCGTCGTCGGGGACCTTACTCACTACTTCCTTCCCACTATTCACTACCCACTACTCACTACTCACTACTCACTACTCACTACTCACTATCCACTACTCGCTACTCGCTACTCCCTACTCCCTACACAGTACTCACTACTCACTGTTCACTACTCGATACTCCCTACGCCCCACTCGCTACCCAGTACGCACTATTCACTACCCACTACTCACTACGCCCCCACTACTCACTACTTCCTACTCCCTACTCACTACTCCCAACTCACTACTCACTACTCACTACCCAGTACTCAATACTCACTACTCACTAAACACTAATCACTGCCCACTACTCACTAATCACTAAGCACTACTCATTACCCAGTAACCACTATCCACTACCTACTACTGAGAACTCACAATTCACTACTCACTACGCACTGCCCACATCTCACTACTCACTACTCGACACTACCCACAATTCACTACTCACTGTGCACTACTCACTACACACTACTCACTCATTACTACTCACAATTCCTTACTCACTACTTCCTTCCTACTACTCACTACCCACTACCAACTACTCACTACTCACTAATCTCTACGCGCTACTCACTACTACCACTACCCATTACCCACTACTCACTACTCACCACTCACGACTCACTGCGCACTACTCACTATCAAATACCCACCACTCACCAATTTCTATTCAAAACACTTTACTCTCCACTCACTACCCGAGAGGCCCCCTTCCCCAGCCCCCTGTTCGGCGCAAAGGGAGGGAAGGGGGGGGGGGGTCGAACCCCCCCTCTTTCCAACGCCAAGGGGGGGAGGGGGCGCTAATTCCGGAACCCCCCCACCCCCGCCTTCAAGGGAGGGGGGGGGGTTCGGATGCCCCCCCCCCCCCCCCCCTCCAAAAGCGAGGAGGGGAGGGGGGGGCGGTTCGAAAATCTCACCCCCCCTTTGAAGGGGGGGGGGGGGCGGGAGGGGGGGAGGGGGTTCTGCGATCGCAAACACACACACACACACACACACACACACGCACCCTTTTGTGCATTCAGGGCCATCCACTGGCGCGCTTTCCTCGATGTGCTTCACATGCTGATGGGCCACAGTGCCGACGCGCCCTCTGTCGATCTCAGACGACGCCGCATGCGCCCCATTGGTGGTGCGCCACGCAATCAGCCACCAGGAATTCTCGCGGGCCGCGGCTGCCCCACCCGATTCCTGCGAGGTAGCTTGCTGCCAGGATCCACCTGGAGCACCTTCAAGCACAGCCGCGCGCTTGCCAAATATAGGGCCAGACAAGCTCACGCTAGTAGCATCTGGAGAAGTGAGCTGCCCAACCTGACTGAGGCCGGTGCTCTGAAGGCAGATACTCGCCAGCAAAGCGTCAGTAGCGGCCTTCCGGTAAAAAACGGCTGTCGGCAATCCGCTTTTTCCACGCATCGCGAATGAATTCGGCGGTCCGTCGGAAAAGACAACTTCAGCCATCCGCTCGTCGGCTAATTCATCTGCAGAAGGAGGGCCAACAGCGGCAGCAGGCGCGAAGGGCGCTTCGCGGGGCTTGCGATGCACTCGGACACGTGCCATGGGACCATCATAGATCTCTTCGCGCCGCTGGCCCTTCAAAAGCCCCCCCCGACTGCTTCGAAACCGCCCCCGTCCATCGTGGTCGCCTGCATCGCGCGGGTCGCTGAGTGCATTGCCAGGCGCCTGAGTGCCTGTTGACTCACTGGCTCGCCTGACTCGTGGGTCTTCATGCACCGCTCTCTATATTCAAAATATTATCGCAATTCTCCTTGAAGGTACAACCCGCGCGCGTCCCGAATGCCACCAGCTCGTCGCTGGCTGGCTCTCCATTCCGAAGATAATCTGGGACAGGGCGCCTCTTCCGACGCATCTGGCGCGCGTCGCACGTCCAGAAGGCCTTGGCGTTGCCGCGGTGGCGCATGCCACTTTCCGGGCGAAGACAGATGCCCTGCTCGGTGGTCTGCTTGCCAGCACCGTCTGGTAGCATCCTCTTGCCGACCACGAGCCACTCACCTACGTTGATCTTCAAGGCCCGGGTGAAAGGCCTCGGGCCTTGACGCTGATGCGCGGGCGGAACAGCATTGTTGTCCAGGTCCTTGGTTACCCCGAGTAGGTTCTTGTAGGTGGTCGCACAGATGCGAGCCTCCGCGCGGCGCTTCATAGCCGCGCGATCGAGGGTCGCCAGGAGCTCGAGGCACAACCGCGGCAGTGGCAACATTGGCGCATCCACTTCTCCAGCGCCAGGAAGGGTTGACTGGACCTCGCAGTGGCCGGTTTGGGTTCCGATCGTGGCCCCCCCTTCGTAGGGGCGCGCTCCGCGCGGCCCGGCTTTGCGACGGGTGCCGGGAGGCGGTAGTTAACTGGGGATGGCTGGCTTGAGCCAGGGACGCATGCGGATACACATAGAATAGAGCACCCTCAGGCCCCAGGACTTGGCAGCATCCCTGAGTCTTCGGAGAGACGGTCCTGATGTTTTTCTCCCTCTGCCAACCGTCGTCTGGAAAACCAAAGGTATTGATCGCGACGTGCATGCCTGGGCCTACTTCATGCACCCTCGACTGACTGCCGTCGAGTGCCTCCCAAGCGACGATTCCGCCTGGCACGTCTAGAACCACGTTTAACTGACGGAGCATTTCGACTGGAAGCAGGAGTGGAACAACCATCTGGGTCACGCGCACCGCGAGAATGCCGCATTCTTCCAATGCCAACAGGTAGAGTCCAGCTGGAAAACAGTTTGGTCGATCCGCCGACGCCCATGGCGTCCATCTCGAGAGTGGGAATCCGGATGGGCTTCAGTCCATAGGCATCTCCGATACATTTCACAAGCTTGCCCAATTGATCATTACCACAGATTCCACGTTGAGCTCCAGCATCAACCAATCCGAAACCCATCGGGACCTGGGGCCCGATAGAGATTCCCCCGAGCTTGCCTGCAGTAGCGAAGATGGTGAAAAAGAAAGAACTGACACCTGGCTGAGTCATGTGTCCCAGGTTACAGGCGCCCCATGGGATAGCGCCCGCTTCGATGGGAGTGGCTCGGCAGCCGCCGACGCCTGCTTGGCGCTTCTGTCCTCGCTCGTCTGGGTCGCTCGTGCAGTCTCGAGCCCAGTGCCCGATCTCCTCGCGTCGGGCGCACTCCGAGCGGCTCATCAACTCGCTCTTCGCTCAGCGCTTCGGCCCAGCGCGGCCGCCCCGCTTCCCGCGGCGACCCCCCCTGCCGACAGCTGTCGGTCTTCCCTTTCGGCGGAGACTGCTTGAATGAGCCACGCCCGCGTTTTGCCCCGCGCAAAAACTGTCGGACTTGATTGCAGTTGGCGCATGCGGCAATAGCTTCACCTTCTCCTAGAACCACGCCCCCGGCAAATCTCCGGCCACGCAGAGCGCGTCTCTGTCGCCCGCGAACCTGAGAGCATCGTTCAAGATAGATTACTCCCCGTTCTCCTCTGGCAAAGTGGACGAAGACTGTTGCATGAAGATCCAATGAACGTCTTCATGGTCGGACTTCTCTTATTCGCGCCTCTCCTCATCGCCCTAGTTGCCAGTGAAATGTGACGAACTCACTCCACGACTACAGCGGCCGCCTTTCCCCGACGGCGATGGGCGCTCTAGCTCGCGAAGCTTCTCGCTGACCGCGTCGGAGACAGAGGGGCCCTCAGTCCAGTTCTCGACGGCGCCCCAGGCGGCGCCATCGAGCTCGGACTCTCTGCGAACCATATGCCCTTCCAGGGCAATGCGACATGCTTATCAAGCTGCTTTTATATACACGCAGAGAGAGAGAGAGAGAGAGAGAGAGAGAGAGAGAGAAAGAAAAAAAATAGAGAGAGAGAGAAGGAAGGAAGGAAGGAGGGGGACAACAACAAAACAACAATAAAATCGCCTGAGAACCATGCAATTGGCAATTGGCTCATCTCGCTCGCGATTTGTACATTCAAAGTATAACAACTTCTCAAATGCCTCTGGCATCCTGCGGCCCTGGCATTCGGCGAAAGCCTTTCTGATATGTTTGACCGCCACCAAACCGCTATCCTCGGCGGACAGCTGCTCCGCGGCAAGATCAAGCTCGTCGACGAAAATGTTACGGTCGCCCCTGGCGCGGCGGCGAAAGAGGTATCAGTGCTGCCTCTTAAAAGTCCGAGCAGTAATAAACCGCGTCTGCAGCTGCTTCACGTAGGGGTCTAGACGCTAGACGAGCATCAGGATCTTTCCAATCCCAGGTGGGAGGTAAGTCATTGGGCATCTGCGGAGCCTACGATCGTCCAGGAAATTGCCCCCTCTGTCGATCAGCGGGCCCGGCAGTAGCGCCACCCCAACAAGTCGGAGCGAACGGGGCCGCATTACTCTGCCGAGGCGCCCTCAACCGAGCGGCCCCGGCCGGCGAGCCATGACCTTGCGGTCTCCAACCCGGTGGGGCCGACAGCGCATTGGATTGTGATTCTGTCTCCTGCTCAGCATGCCAACGGGCCCAGTCAGCATCTGACCAGCCCCCCCCCCCCCCCGGCATCGCCATCCCAGGGGGCGCCCCCTCGCCCCGCCCCTCCTGCCCAGAGATCCCGGCCTTCTCCTTGCCAGGGGTCTGGTGTGACTGCGTTTTCCGGCGGCGGCTTCGCCGCGGGCGGCGGCGCTCGGCGCGAGAGTGGAGCGGGGGGAACGGGGCAAAAGGGCGCGCCACCCGAGAGTCGAGCGACGAGGAGAGCCTGCCAGACCCCTCATCGGCATCGGAGCCGCGAAGGCCCCGCCGCCACAATGGAATGCACTGCAGTAGCTGTGTGGAACGCAGAGAGACGCGATGTGCAAATAGGGGGCTCGTGCCAAGAGAGAGCACGTTCTCTCTCCTTCTACGGGGGCCCCCGCGCGCCCGCTGCCTGCGCGCCGCGCAGCCCCCGGGCGCCGCGATCCGAGACGGCCGCGGGGCGGGGGGGCGAGAGAGAGAGAGAGAGAGAGAGAGAGAGAGAGAGAGAGAGAGAGAGAGAGAGAGAGAGAGAGAGAGAGAGAGAGAGAGAGAGAGAGAGAGAGAGAGAGAGAGAGAGAGAGAGAGAGGAGAGAGGCGCGGGGGGGCGAGAGGCTGAACATCCATGACATCCACAAAGGACGAAGCGGAAGGGGGGGGGGGGGAAGGATAGGCGCAGCCGAGGAGGGGGGGCGCCGGCCACCGCCCCACTTCGCAAGCTCATGGATGGAGGCCGGGGAGGGGGAGGGGGGGGGCCGCGAGGGGGGGCGGAGGAGGGGGGGGGGGGGGAGGGAGCGAAACGATCAGGCTCAGCTTCCAAAACAGCGCGCAACGCAGACACCCACATTACATAGCAACGCAACGCGCTCTGCCGTCCCCCCCCCTGCTCGAAGGGAAACCACTCAGCCTCTTGATGTCCCCTTTCCTGCTGGCCCTGCGCGAACTCAACGCACTCCGCGTCTTTTAGCGCCGAATACGCAAAAACTCAGACACAGCCCAATGGCAAAGTCACACGATACCCTGTTGCCATACAATTCGTTCGTCGTCGCCGCTGTAGGGCGCTAATTCCACTGCGCCGTTTTGGCTTGAACAACTTCAGACACTCTTTCGCGCCGCCCGGGGTAGGATGGCCCACTCGCCGGCGTTGTCGTCGAAACGCCCGCAAATGAATAGCCGCTGGCCCCGCTGGTGCTTTATCAATCCGGACTTCACGGTCTCGCCCCATATGCGGGCGAGGTGCAGGCCCCAGCAAAGGGGGTCGTTTCCCCCCCCCTTACGCAGGGACAGCACGCATCCCTACCACTTGGTCCACCACGGAGCACGCCACCCAGCGCTCTACCTGGACAGATCTGCCACAAGCCTACACAACGAATGTCACGCTGCTGACTTGGTTCTTGTCGCACTGCACCACCCAGCAGTTCGAATTCACGATCGCGGCGCTGCGCCGTGCACATTTACGGCAACGCGGCAAACTCCACCCACGCACCTCGGAAACCTGCGATTACATATTGCGCGCCGTATTTACAGATTGCCACGCGTGCGCAAATTCCAGATATCACCGCTCTACACCGAGAGCTGCGCAAGCACGCCAACGCAATGCCTGCGCTCACGCGGTGCACGCAGCCCGCCATGTTGCATGGACTTCAGCGACACCCCTCGCCTCAACCCTTGGCACCTGCCCCACTGGCCAGAGGCAAACGCTCATCCGATTGAGAAACGTTGGCCCCTGCTTTAGGTTATGATGGATTGCCCCGGCGGGTGTGCAACTAGTGGCGTCGTCTCTCTGCAGACGAGCCCCTCGGCGCAAGGATCTCAGACGCTGGGGCGGCCATGCACGCATGCGCTGCGGGATGTCTGGAGGTCGTCGGGGCCGTCGCCGCTAGGGCGCGCCCCCCCTTGGCTTAGCTGGCCCCGCCGTTCCGCTAGGCTGCGCGCCGGGGAGGTCATGGGCGGCGCCGGGTCGACGTCGACGTGGCCTTCCTGGATCTGGACAGCGGGCGGCCATTCATCCGCGCACTCGCGCGCCGTGTCGGCGAGGCGAGACGAGACGCAGGCCGCTCGGCGGAACGCGTCAGGGTCGGAATTCGCCAGTGACCTAATCATAACCTCCCGCACCCAGCGCAAGAAGCGCACGCGATCTCGCTGCTCGGGCCCCCAGGCGCGGAGGCGTCGCGCGTCGCCGCTGCCGCCGCCGCCTGCGTCCACGCAAGCGACGCAGCTGGCGGCGGCGACCGCGCCCGCCCCGATGGCCCCCCATCCGGAGCGGAGCCCCCATCCACGCATAGAGAAGACGCTGGAGCCCGGGAACCCACTAGCGGCGCTGCTCGGATAGATGGCCCCGGAGCCGCCGTGGGCATCTGCCTCGGGCATGCTCCTCGTCAGCGCATTGCGCAAGCTCTTCCGTCGCACGTTCGCGGCGCGATCGACGCTCGGAGCACCCCGCAGCATAGCCCTGGAAATGCTAGTCGTGCGTCGCGTTGTCACAGTGCTGAACACCACCAACTTCACGATGGTCAAGAGGAATCTGCATCGGGATCCAGGTCTGCCAGATAGCAGGGAATGCGCGGGGAACGGGGGGGGTCTTGTTCCAGAAAATCGAAAACGAAGAGTCCCAGGTTCGTTTCGCGGCCCCCTGGACCGCCGACAACAGAACTGCCAGACCCCCTTTTTATCTTCCCGCTCTTATCCGGGTTGCGCCCCCCCTCCCCCCCCCCGGCTCTAGCCACAGAGACGCAACAAGATCGGGGCGCTTCGCTGACGCCGCAGATGCGAACGACGCGTCGACCAAGCGTCTGACATCTTCGGATACAGGCGCAAGCGGATGCAATGGAGGAGTCGCCCGCTGCCTCTTTCTCCCAGGGCTCCTGCAACATAGTCACAGGTAGCGCGGGGCCCTTTCGCCAATATACGCGCGGCACTATAGTTTTGACCATCGGACGTCAATGCGCGGACCCCCCCGACCCCCCCATAGATTGCCAGCGACATTTTTTTGGTCAGGGAGCGGTCCGAATCCGATGGGCTCGTAATCCGTAACGCTATAATAATATAAAAAACGAATAATACTAAGACGAATGATACCAATACTAATGCGAATACTATGTATATGTAAATTTACGCGTCAACCGGCACGACAATTACTCCGCCACAACTTGAACCCACTCATCGCGCAATCACTCCGCATGGGCCACTTGAGATTGCCATGTAGTATTCGCCATCGCCGTTGTCATGTTGATGCCAACGCGATGCCCCATTGTATTCGTTCTCGGTTTGACGCGGCGTGGCCCTGGGAATCCTCATCCAACGCTGTCACTCTTGCTTCGCTGGCCAGTCATCCCAGAGAGCGCGCGAGGGCTCGGGAATCCGCATCAGGGCACTTCTGCGCCCCAATTAGTAGTCGGCGGCTCGCGGGGCCAGCTATGCAATTCTCCGCCGAAGGCCACGCAGAATAATGCCGGGAAAATGCTGTAGATGTGAACGTTGCGTCGAGCAACTGTCTGGCGTCGGACGCTGCACTTACAGGCGAATACATCGAGGGCATCGGGCCCGCGAGCTGCCCATGCATAGTCTGTGCAAGCCCGGGATCAAACGACGCGGGAGGCGGCGCGAGGCCGCGCCCCTTGTAGTCGAAGTCCTTGAAGATGCCCGCGCGCGGCCCCCTCGCGACGGAGGCCTGGCAGGGCAGCGCGACGGGGGATGTAGAGCAGAGAGACGCTGGGCATCTCGTTGTAGAGCGGCGAAACGCCGCTCAACTCGCCGTAGAACGAACAGGCGCCGAGCATCTCGTTGTAGAGCGGGGGCCGCGCGAGCGAGAGGCTACCGCGCGGGCCATGGCGATGTGAATCGCAGAGCCGAAGCCCCGCTACCAACTAGGAGTGCAGAGTTGACGATGGCACAAGAGCTTTTCACTGCGAGGATGTAAAGCGGCGCGCGCGTGCGTCTAGAAGCAGGTGCAAAGCGAGCCTAAGAACGGGCGCGGGAAGGTCAACCATGAGCCAAACATCGACAAGGGGAAAAGCCCTCCCGCACCCAGCAGTCAGAGGTAGCCCACCGTTCAAGTCGGCGAACCCTTGACCATCAGGTTGAAGGTAAAGGAGGACAGGGGGGGAGGAGGAGGAGGGGGGGGAGGAGGAGGCGGAGCCACACTCAGCAAGGGGGGGGGGGGGGGGGGGATGGGGGGGGCAGTCCCAGGCGCCTTGAAGAACAGCACGCGCGTGGCCATAGCGTCGGGCCATCGCCCTCGCACGGGCCTGAGCGAGACCTGCAATGCTATCCGACTTGCGAAGGATGGCATTATATGTATGTATATATATATATGTGCTGTGCATCATGTCTACAGCTACTACCATACTAATGAGCTGTGGGATAGGTAAACATTCCCAGGCCCCGAAAGTAAACGCAAGAGATGGGCCCCCAGAGCCCAAGGTTTCAAGGAAAAGGGGATGGGGGGGGGCCTTCACAGCATGTAAAAGATTATCCCAGTGCGACCCTACCTAGGAGTTGGAGCATTCAGGAAAGCAACAGCTAAGCTAAGCTAAGCTAAGCTACGATGGGGTAAGCTAAGCTAAGCTAAGCTAAGCTAAGCTAAGCGAAGCGAAGCGAAGCTAAGCTAAGCTAAGCGAAGCGAAGCGAAGCTAAGCTAAGCTAAGCTAAGCTAAGCTGGGCTAGGCAAAGCTAAGCTAAGCTAAGCTGAGCTGAGCTAAGCTAAGCTAAGCTAGGCTAGGCTAGGCAAAGCTAAGCTAAGCTAAGCTAAGCTAAGCTAAGCTAAGCTAAGCTAAGCTAAGCTAAGCTAAGCTAAGCTAAGCTAAGCTAAGCTAAGCTAAGCTAAGCTAAGCTAAAGCTAAGCGAAGCTAAGCTCAGGGTAAGTTAAGCTAAGCTAAGCTGGGCTAGGCAAAGCTAAGCTAAGCTAAGCTGAGCTGAGCTAAGCTAAGCTAAGCTAGGCTAGGCTAGGCAAAGCTAAGCTAAGCTAAGCTAAGCTAAGCTAAGCTAAGCTAAGCTAAGCTAAGCTAAGCTAAGCTAAGCTAAGCTAAGCTAAGCTAAGCTAAGCTAAGCTAAGCTAAGCTAAGCTAAGCTAAGCGAAGCTAAGCTCAGGGTAAGTTAAGCTAAGCTAAGCTAGGGGAACCCAGGGGGCGCAACCGGGGGAACCAGGGGGGCGCAACCGGGGGAACCGCCCGGGGTGGGTAGCATTGCCCGCCCCCTTTAGCACACAAAGTAAGAACCCTTCTAGGCAGAGCCTAGGTAGGGAACAAAGACGTTGTAGAACATGTATCATACCATCACCTTTTTGGAGCCTGCAACCAGCATGGACGAGTAGGAAAAGAATACCGAGCCGAACAGTTCCAGTGATTCTATGTGGTCTTCAGGGCCGAGGAGAGCATGCATTGTGGGACATACCGAGCAGCCTGTCTAAGCCTAACCCGTCAAGTATGCCTCCTGCTCGGAAACCCCACTCCTGAACTTCCGAAGCCGAGAAAATATGAGATCACCCATGGCCTTCCGTTTTGCACAAGTGCGCAGTAATACGCATGCATTCGCCAGAAGACGGTTACACGCAAGATCCGTAGGCATATCTGGAATATTGCCCATCCCGGCGTTGACAATCATGAGGTGGAATAAGATCGAGTTATACACGAGCGGGTTCGTCTTGTGAGCGAGCAACCAATCGGAACCTTCCATAATCTCCTCATATATGCATTCTCACCTGGTATATGCCACACTCCTCACAGTAACGCGATAGGCAGCAGCACGGGCGTATATGTTGAGGTCCCTTACGTCACGCGTAAAGCCCAAAGTGGGCAGGTTAAGCATCATCTCGTGGCTAATGGCATCGAGGGGGCCGTTGTGCAGGAGCTAAACAATTTCAAACTCGCGCCGAAGAACAGCGGGCGGCGGTGGCAGAACCTGGGCGACGTAGCCCAGCGTCGGAAACGCAAAGACATTATACGTGAGGATGTTGGTGCAGCATCCGTGCCCCATCACTTTAACTTGCCTAGCACGCGCTAGAAGTTCGTCCCCAGGGTCCGACCAGGAAGCTTTGTTCTCTACCCTCATCAACAACAAAGCCCAGGTATCGCCCACACGTAGATAGCTGAAATTCAGATGCATCGAGCCCGCGTGCAGCAAACTTAGCTAGGGCAACAACAGAGCTAACACCAGCTGGGAGGAGAATAACCGTCTTGCCTGGGTGAATGTGCAAGCAAGTGACCGCAACGATCCAACGAAGCATAGGAGGGACCAGGGGTAGCGCAGCGAAGATGTCCTGGGAGGCAAGACCGAGATCATCAGCAAACGCATGCAGCGAGGAGGTCGGCGAGGACGGGATCCGATCGAGCATGTACCGGATGCAGGGGTCGGCGGCTAGCACACACAATAGCCCACTTACAGGGCATCCTTGCTTGATGCCGCGCTCAAGCGTGAACAAGTACTCGTCGCGCCCACGGAAGCTAACAAAAGCTCGCGCCACTTTATAAAGTTGACGCACAGCATGCAGGAAGAATCCAGGAATCTGCATTTTCTCAAGGAGATAGAAGAGGTAGTCGTGGGAGAGGGAGAGGGGAACGCGGTTTTCACGTCATGCAGGACGCCCCCAGTGCCCAAATTGCCCTCAACACCTCTCCAAATCCAAAGCTCCGAGCCCAGGGACATGACGCGGTCCAGAATATGGCGCCCAGGGAGGAAACCCGCTTGGACGTGGCGCATCACATCAGCACCCACTTTCCGAAGAGGCCAGGAATAAGCGCTTGCAATCAACGCGTTGTCGGCGCTGGAGAGACAGCGGGGGGCCGCGCGCCAGATGGCGGCTTGATTTGCCCAGGCGCCACCGCAGATATCTCACCCCTTGGCAAGAAGGCAGCCGGCGAAAAGTTGAAACCAGCAGGGAACTCGCCATAGCGCAGGCCAGATAGGTACAGCTGGCAGAGCGCGTCGATAGCTATCCCACCACCGGCCTTCCAGACCGAATATGGAACCCCATCCGCACCTGCGCTACTGTCTCGTTTCGCCAGGACAAGTTGCTCAAACTGGTCATACCTCAGGACCCACTAGATACACCTAGGAACCTTCTGGATACATGAGTCCAGGAAAAGGAAATCCGAGTTCACAGCAGGATGAAAACTTCGACCCCCCCCCCCCCCCCCCAGTAGTGAGCCAGCTGCCTGGCACATCTGTCAGGGTCTACACACTCGTCTCCAGAATCAGAGACCGTCCCTCGCAGATACACGCGCCTGTGGGCACGCTTCCATGCAGCTGCAAGCTCCTTGATACGCTCGGTGTCGTTAGCTTTCCGGGTAGACGAAAGCTTTGGGCCATTCTGAATGGCGTCCTCGCCCCGCTTCAAGACCTCCCCCATCAATGTTTGCAGAAGCCCGTGGAAACCAGGCACATCGCCCCATTGAAAAACGTCGGACTCGTAGAAGCCCCGAAGCACAGGCCAAGCACGCAGAGCACGCAGAGAAGTCTCATGGCGCCCTTCGCGATGCGAACGCAGTAGCGCCAACGTCCACGAGAGGTTCTGGCCCGCCGTCTCGGGGCCAATAAACTTAGTAACCTCCTTAACCCTCCTCGCCGCCTCGAAAATCAGCCCCTTAACCTCCTCCGCCCGATCGCAAGGGTCCCCAGGCAAATTCGCTTCCTCCAAAAACTCGCGCAAGATGACCCCCGAATTTACAACATGGCGGGACACGCGCGTCGGAATACTAGGCCTGGACAACCCCGGAGTAGAAGTGAGGGGGGAAAAACGCAAGCATGGTCGCTAGGTAGGCGAGGATCCAGCAAATCACCCGGTAGGCCTGCGAGGGGGGGCGAGGTCGAGAACATCAGACGCGGGAATGGACATGTAGATCCGATCTAATCTCCCAGAGAAATAACCTCCTGATGATGAAAGGTTCTGCGGGTATACCCGGGCTGGTGGAGTTCGAGCATCCCAGGAAACAGCTCGTCGAAATACTGCCCAAGGGCGTTGGGGCCCCCCTCTATCAGGTCCTCGGCAATACGACCCCCCCCCCCCCCTCGCCAGCAATCGAGAAGGTAAAGTCGCCGCAGATGAACGTAGTGACGAGTGAAAAATCGCGAACTCACTGACGAATGGCAAGAAGCGCCCCACGAGCATGAAGATGAGTCCAGCTCGGGTCTAGATGTAAGTTGACTGCATCACGGTTCCCGCACTCCCCGTGCATCCTTAGAACCCCAATCCGCCCAGGAACAATCGGGGCAAGCCTGAACCTGTTGAATCGCACAGCGAGCCTTTCGTGCGCCATGAATAAGATGCCCCCAGCCCCCACATTCTCCACGAAGGACCCCGCGAGCCCCCAGGAGGGGAAACGGTTTTTCAACTCATTCATATATTCAAGCTGGCCGTATGTTTCCTGCAGGACAACCACATCGAACTTGCGAGCACTTGTCTTTAATTTCGCCCGAGTGGCCTACTGCAGCTCTGGGCTGGCCCAAATAGAACCGAACAACGCGTGAATGTTCCAAGCGGCAACCTTCAGGCTGCTGGAAACAGGGAGGCAGGGGAGGTCCAAATACCGCGGGGGGAAACGTCGGGGGACCCATCGGAGGAGGAAGAGGACGAAGACGAAGAGGAGGGGGGCGAGCGGAAAAAAAGAAAGGAGGCGCGCAGCACTAGAAGGCCTGGCACCACTCCTGCATCCAGCACGCAGCGTCGGCCTCGAGCTCCTCGATCCAGAGGAGGTGGGCCATCCCGTCGCTGCGCCCAACGCTGGCGAAGAGGACGCCAGCCGATGAACGCGTGAACTTTCTCGCCGAGCCTCACGTCAAAGGAAGCTGCTGACTCGACCAAGCATAGCAGTGACCTCCTGCTCGGGAATATTCCACCTGGCGAACGAGCTGTAGACAGGCTCGAAGGTGAAGCCAGTGAGCTCGCTCCTCTTGATCCAGAAGGGCTCGAACGTCTCCTCAGCCGAGGTGAGGTGGATGAGGCCATGGAAGCCATTGACACCCAGGCGGAAGTCGGCGATCTGGCACTTAAACTGCTTGAATCGAGCCAGTGTCGCCTCCCGGACGCGATTTGCTGCTCGTTGTTCTGTCCGCGCATCAACGGGTAAATCTTGCCGCGCACGAAGTGTGGCCGATGCTGACGCTCGCACATCCTGCCAGCACAGCGTCTTGTCGGACATTAAAATTGAGAAGGCTCTCGCTGCATTGGCATCTGGAAAGTTGATCCCGTAGCTCTTACTGACCCCATTCTACATCGGGGTCATGGTGTCTAGGATGTGGTTCGGCAACATAGGGCGTAGTACATTATCAGATTTAGCGGTATTCTGCTTACTCGTCACACTCCGTGGGAAGGTACCAACCCAACGCTTAGAATCATTAATCGTCGCTTGATCATGTGAACTGCTGGCACTAGATGGCGGTCCACTGCGACTGCTACTTCCACCTTCCGACGACACCTCTGCCTTGAGCTCCTTTACCTCTTTGGTCAGGTCAATCACATCCTTGGATAACTTCTCCTGCCTCGATGTGCCCCCGAAAGCAGCCCATGGGTCCTGACGGGGAGTGTCAGCACATTTATTCATATTTACATCTCCAGCAGCTTGAAGAGAGGCGAGGGTGCTCTCGATGGCGGCAATCCGAGCATCACCTTGGACCGTGTACTCGTTGAATTCCTTCATGATGGACGCGCGGTTGGCCGACATCTGAGCCGGCATCTCAGCCGATACGGACTCCCCGAGCGTGGTGGCGAAGCCCGCGAGAGTCTCCTGCAGGGCCGAGCTGACGGTCGGCGCTGCAATGCTAGCGATGTGCGAGTAGTCGATGCCTCTGTAGTCGAAGAATTGTGTCGATGATCCCCGCTCGCCACTGCCTCGCGGCGACTCACCACCCGATCTGAAACGGTGGTGGTGGCCATCTCCATCCTCGTAGTCGCTCACGTCGGGCGATAGTGGTGCCCGTCTGCGACGCTCCCGTGGGCGAGATGGACGGCGAGATGGCGAGCTCTCCTCTGTGGCCTTACCACAGCGTTTGCGCCCCATGAGCTGAACTGGATCGCTCGTGCTGGCAGGAACGGGAAACGCCTCCGTTTACCCACCAGCTCGAACGTGGGAGAGACACAGGAAACTGCCAGACTTCAAGAAGTCTTGCCTGCCGCGGACTAGCGGTATCCACTTGCTCCCCTGCGGAAACTTGCATCTTGAGTCTTGAGCCAAAATGGCTTGATCCAAAATGGCTACGGAAGGAGGAGGAGGAGGAGGAGGAAGAGGAAGAGGAGAAGGAAGCAGAGGCGAATGAGGACAAGTCAGAGGAGAAAGAGAAAACATAGCAGAGGAGGAGGAGAAGGAGGAGGAGGGGGAGGCAGAGGAGAAAAAGGAGGAGGCAGGGGAGCGACTGTTGGAGCGACTGCTACCGATTGGGACTGCAGTGACTGCATGCGTCATGCGTCCCTACCGCGGCAATCGCGTCGCGCGCAAAGAGGCCTCGTCGCCAGTGAGTGACCCAGAGGGAGTAGAAGAACAATGCGTTCATGAACAGAAACTTCTGGAGGTCCGCGCAGATTTCTTGGATCGGCGCTGGACCCCCCTCCACGGATTGCGGAACACGCCAGGGGCAACGCCGAAGCAGCCGGGGGGGGGGGCGCCGATCCAAGAAATCCGCGCGGACCTTCAGGAATTTGTCTATGCCGTGCTATTTGTTCGTCGTAGGAGGCGGAAATTACCACGAAGGGAACGGGTCCTGAGGGAACCAGGCCCTGGACCCCGAGGCCTTCCCACAAGGTCAGCTCTTCATCCTGAACCGTGTCTTGACAGTCCTGGAGCCTGGGGAGGGCCCCCAAGAGTCCGAGAGCGGTGAAAAAAATCTCAGGCCCCCTTTGGGCAACCGCATGTGAACCCGACCCCAGTAAGTCGGCTGTCTGAAACGCTTGCTGGGGTTCCGAATTCGAGGGATGTCTGCAGCGAAGTGAACCCCAGCGGGGGTGTCCGACACCCCCAGCGTCGATTGGACCCGCAGTGCAGGGCTCGCAATGGAGGTGCACCAGCGGCAGCGCCAGGCGCCGGACGCCCGCCTGCGCCACATCCAACCGCCAGCGCACTAGCCGGTGCTCCGGGCTCGGCAGCTTAGGGTCGGGGACCTGCACGGTGCGGCGGAGCCCCTCTGCGCCTCCTCCTCCTCCTCCTCCTCCTCCTAAAGAGCATCCTCATTATGCTCGTCTTCCTTCTCCTCCTGCTCATCATCATCATCATCATCCTCCTCCTCCTCCTCCTCCTCCTCCTCATCATCATCATCATCATCATCATCATCATCATCATCATCATCATCATCATCATCATCATCATCATCCTTATGATCTGCAGCAGCAGCATCAGCATCAGCATCAGCATCATCATCATCAGCAGCAGCAGCAGCAACATCATCAGCATCATCATCGTCCGATGTCCTTCCTTCAAACAAAAAGCTCGCCCTGCCACCCTACCAGACGTGTCAGTGTAGGCCAGGACATGCGTTTCGCCTATAAGATCCTTACACTTTACGATCCTGATGTTCGATTGTCTGCCGGCATGGGTCCCAAACAGTGAGCTCCTGCACTCTGGGTGAGTGAGCTCTGTGGCGCACGATGTGGTGCAAGCTATGCGCGCTGCAAGCAATGTGGTGAAATCGATGCGTGGTGCAAGCTACCCTGTGCCGTCATGCCGAGTGTGTGGTGCAAGCTGTGAGTGGTGCAAGCTGTGTGGTGGGAGATAGTGTGGTGCAAGCTGCTGTGTGGTGAAAGCTAGGTGGTGCAAGCGGCGCGGTGTGGGCTACAGGGTGTCAGCAGTTCAGGTGGCGCAAGCCATGCAGCTCAAGCAGTGTGGTGCAAGCAGCACGGGGCGCCGACGGGGTGCCCACGGCCGCCCACCAGGCAGAACCACGGCTGACCCGCCCAGCACACGGGGCGCCCACGGTGCTCCCCCGATGTGCCCAGCAAGCGAGACCTCGGCAGGCCGAGCCAGCGCCATGAGGCGCCCACGAGGCGCCCACGGCCGCCCACCGGGCAAAACCTCGGCACACCCACCCAGTTGCTGAGCTGCGGGAACGAGAGCCCGAACCCCCACGTGCAGGCACCGTGTGAGGTGGGGGCGAGGGAAACTCCTGCAGGGACAGGGATTGTCGGTTTCAAAGTGTGCCACTCGCCTGCCAGGATCCTGGGCATGCATCGGGTGCGGCGCAGGCAACTCCCTCATCTCAGACGCCCCCCGCTGTTGGGGCAGCGAGGAACATGACCCGCGCCAGCGCTGGGGGCCCTAGGGACAGCGGCGGGGGCAGCTACGGGTGGGAGGGCACAGTCCACGCTATCATGAGCATCAGTGGTACCAACGCTGCGAACCTCTGACTTACGGAGGTGCTGTTCGGGCACACAATCTGGATGATGAACACCAGGTTAGGTTGAGCACACCTGGTGTTGTTCTGAGTCAAAGACACGTGGGGCGGATAAGATCGGCCATGCTGGGATTGGCGGACAAGCCGGGGCAGTGGGATCCCACTGTAGAGCTGGACTTATCTGCTGACTTGGTTTCGCCTGCAATCACGCCTGCACCAACGATAGCACAGGTGTCGATGTCAGCACGCATACTGGGAAGTGGCGCACTGATAGTGCCGCCTGCTGGGGTGCAAGCGGGAGTCGGCCCGAGCTGTAGGCTGAAGCCGCCTGGCATGAATACCCGACGCCAGGCTTGGTGTCACCAGCGGGATCCAGCGACACTGCCATGGTGCCAGGAGCACCCTTTGGCACCGCCCGCGCGCCGCGCCATCGCTGCCGGTCCCCCTC
>CAUYUJ010018282.1:1260300-1287800 GCA_963575745.1 Prorocentrum cordatum | reverse complement strand
CCGCGCTGATTGGAAACACCGCCGCCGCCACTTCCTCCCCTAGGGTCGGACGAAAGGGGGAGCAGAAGCACTGGATTAGCGAATCGGGTCACGTACCTGGTTCTCTCGGCGCCTCCCAGCGCTGGAGGCGCCCACGTATCAAAGAAAGCGCCCGGCGGCGGGGCCGAAACCAGCTCCATGCAGCAACTGTCGACCCCCACCCATTTCCTGAATCCCGCCTGTCGTCCGACCCGATCCTCCTCCTCCTGGCCTCCCGCCCGTGCTGCTGCTGCTGCTGCTCCGCAGCTTCCCTTATCAAACACTGCCGTCCCTCATCTTCCCCCTCCGTGACAAACCGACCTCCAGGTCGAAGTCGTCGTAGGCGCTCGGTAATTCGAACACGTTGCTCATGGCAAAATCGTGGTGGAACGGCCCCAACGGTGGAGCCTGAGCACGCCGCACAAGGAACCACACACACAGGACGATTGCGTATGCATGTCGGGACAGGTGAAGCGCAACACTCAGCACGGTGTTCCCGGCACCGCGCCTGCACGTCCAGCAGCCCTGGTACACCCTCGAGGCCCCCCAGAACCTCACATAACTCAAGCGTGGTTCGATATGAAAGTTCGCAAACTTACCCGCACAAACATCAAAAAACAACAAAGGGAGGGCGACATCCCAATCAAGAGCATTCTTGATGGCATATCCGCCACCGTACATCGGGCACGATGGAATGCCCTCAGGTCTCTGGAAGTCCCCGCGGTCTGCCATAAATCAATGACTAGGAAGGGGCCTGGACCCCAACTTAACGGATGTTCCGAAGGCTTCCCGCGTGTCCCCTAGGGCTTGCCACGCGCCCCTGCGCGTTCTCGCAAACTTGTTCGGAGCCAAACGGGGCCCCAAGATGCGCCAGGAGGGCCCTGAGAGGCCCCTCAGACGGTCCAACGGCGTGCCGAGTCGCCCGAAGATCGCTTTAAGACGCCCAAGATGGCCTGCAGACTCCCCAAGAGGCACTCAAGACGCCCCTAGAGGTTTTCAAGAGGCCATTCAAGAGGGCCCCTAGAAGTTAAACATCAGATGTGTTATAAACGCTGTGACGAGTTTAGCGGTGTCCTCGCCTTTTCGGGCTCTCGACGCTCCATGACAGCACACGAGGCCTCAAAGGTGGCTCCAAGACAGCCCAAAAGGCCCCCCCATAGGGCCCGCAGACGGCACAAGAGGCCCCCAAGACGACCCAAGAGAGGAGGAAGCACTAGAGGGAGAACACGAAAAAACATTTCGAGCTCTCCGCCCCAAGACGAACTCCGAGACCTCCAGCAGGCCCCAAGGAAGCCGCCAAGAGGCTCCCGGAGGCCTTTTTGTGACCCCCAGGGTCCCAGCGGATCCCGCCACGAGGCCCGACGCCGCAAGATGCGGCCTGCACTCAGGCCCCCACGACCAGCGACTGCACGAGCTCCACCTCGACGCCACCCCGTAGCGCTTAGCCGCGTTGCACTGGCAGGGCGGGACCCCGAGGCAGCTGCTTGCCCGTCGGGGGCCGCCCCCCTGCCAGGATGCGATCCCTTCTCTTTCTCTTGGCATCGTCATTTGATGGCGTGCCCTTCTTCTCCAGCGGCCCCTGGCCGGCTGCCCCGAGCCCCGCGCCCCGGGTCGCCGAGCGGGCCCTGCGCGCCACGCGCGCAACGCACGGCCCGCGCACCTCCACTCGATGCTCTCGCTCCGCGGGTAGCGCTTTACATTTACCTCTCTCTCTTTTTTTCTCTCTCTCTCTCTCTCTCTCTCTCTCTCTCTCTCTCTCTCTCTCTCTCTCTCTCTCTCTCTCCCTCTCGATCTCCAGCCGCCGCTGCCGCTGCCGCCGCTAAGGCCACGCGCGTCTCGAGCGACCCGGAGGCCCCAGCCCTCCGCACCCCCGTTGACCTCCACAGTGGCGGCTCGCACACCGACTCCCACAGCCCCTGGCGCACGCGCCTGGATGCCATCCTCCTGCCACACCTCTCGCACACGAGACACTCATCGATCGTCAACGCCTCGTGCTTCGTCAGCGCCAACTTCGGCTTGACCAGCTTCCCCCCCGGCCCCTCATGGCTCTTTCTCGGGGGGGCGTCGGTCCACTCGCCCCCCATCTTCTAGCGCCGCCAACCGATATTCTGCGCGGCCTGGCGCCCCGTTGCGCCCAGCTCGCCCAGCGCCAGCTGCTTCCCGCTGTTCGCGCCCAGCGCCGCACCTTCATTTGCCAGCAGGCCCGCCGCGCCGTTGCCCGCCGCAATCTTGAGCTCGTCGCCCTGCAACTGCGCAATGTTAGCCTTGGACCTGCGCGCCCTCACGCGGCGCACCATGCTCGTCCAGGTCCACGCCCTTCACCTTGCGCCAGATCCTCCGCCACAGGTCCGCGCGCGACCTCCCCCAGCTCGCGCACCACCTCTCGCCCCGCTGCAGGCCATCAACGACGCCCGCGCGGCCCGCGTTGACCCCGCACGGCGGGGGCACATTTTCGAGCACCTTGAGAAACGCCCACATCTCCGCTCGCTCGGCCTGTCTCTGCACTGGCAGCGCACAGGGTAGCGGGCCCCGCAGCTGCACCTTCGGCCTGCCTTCGTCTGTAAGTGACACGGCCGCCCAGCCCGTCTGCGCCCACTCACTGTAGCCGAGCGTCGACCCATCGCACACTATGTCGCCAGTGACCAGGTCGTTGTCGCCCTGGAGCACCGCCCCATTGCACTGGCCCCCCTCGATGTCCGCGAGCCCCCAGTCCGCCTCAGGGCTCCTGGCGACCCTTCCCGCCCAGAGTAAGCTGTCTTCCTGCTGCTCCGCCAAGTGTTGCCACTCGGCCTGCGTCTCTAGCCTCTGCCCCCTCAGGGCCTCGCACTTGAACAGCCCGTGATGCGGCGTGCCGACTGCCAGCCACATCCCAAACATAGGTCCGTCGGCGCGACGTTGCACTCGCAGGGCTCGCGCATTGCCCAGATGCCCCCCATGAACACCTTCTTCGCCGCGTTCTTGGCGCGCGCGGGGGGGGGGGGCCTTGCCTTCACCTGCGAGACCGCAGGTGCCATGCACGGGGCTGCTTTGAGACGGCCGTACTCTTCGGCCGCCGTGCACTCCTCCAACACCTTGCTCTGCACATCCTGGCACAGCATGGCCACTGCGCCCACGGGGCGCCCCCCCCCCCCCCAGGCCCAGGTCGCAGCCGCCATGTGTGCGCGTCGCGCGCCAGGCACGCCACTTCCAGCCAACCCTCTTCATCGACACAATAACTGCGCCTGTTGGGCCCCGAACTCGCGCCCAGGACGGCTGCGTTCCCACCCCTTGCTGTCGTCGCCTCCACGCCTGCATCAGCACGTCTGCCGCGTCGCCCCATGTGGCGCCTATTCTCGACCGTCCAGCACTCGGCGACTGCGAACCTGAGACAAGCCCAGGAGTTTCTTCTGTCCGTCCAGCACGCGTCGACTGCGAACCTGGGCCACGCCCAAGATTTGCCCCTGACCGCCCAGCAAGTGGCGACTGTGACCCTGAGACAAGCCCAGGATGTGTTTCAGCCCGCCCAGCAAAGTGGCGACTCTGAACCTGGGCTTAGCCCACGGTTTAGCCCGTCACTGTCCTGCCGATTCCTTGGTCGGACTTCAGCATGCCACACCTCCCTTGCCCATCTCAAGCGGCGCCTCGGTCATCTCGAAAGGCGGCTCTTCTTGCGTTACCGCCAGCTGCAGCGCGATGCCCTTGGCGCCCCGTCCCCCACGTAACGCACGCCTTGCTTCGCGCCGTAGCTGCCGTAGCCATTGGTCTGGCATGCCCAAGCACGCGCACCCATGCAACAACGCCGCGCCCCTCGCCATCGTGCGCCCGCCTCCTTTGAGGCTGACCAGTCGCTTGCTCCTCGCCAGCACGCAGTTGAACCTCATCCTGCTCTTTCACTTGACCGACGTGCCGTTCGCAGTGAGGTCGGCCCCCAGGTGCGGACAAGCTCGCACCGCTGGTAGTCTACGCTGTCGCATGTCCTTGGCCACCGCCTTGCGCGGTCACTCGGCGCTGGCCATGACGGCCTGTGCGCCTCCACCCCCTAGAGACATTGGGGCACAGTCTGTCGACGCCCTCGAAGCAAGCGCCCAGCCTCTTGCCGAACTCCTCTACTACGCAGCGTTGCTGCTGCCTCAACCACACACGCAGGTCGCCCACGCGACGATGGGCCTCTCCACCACCAGCCCGTCCACCGCTGACTAAGTGACCAACTTGAGGAAACCGACCGAGAATTTGCCAGCCGCGACGACAGTGGCCACGGCGCGCGTCTCCTCCGACACCGACTAGCCCACGATTAGCATCCTCGCCATAGCGAAGTGCGAGCGCACCACTACCAGGACCGCCCGCATCGAACTTGAGCTGCGCGCCCGCCACCCAGAGCACAAAGAGGCTTACGCGCGCAAACGCCTTGGCCAGGTCCAAGATGGCTGCGATCGTTGCCTCCGTGCACTCACCCCCGTGGCTTGTCCATCTGGGCTGTCCACCTCGTGCACATCTGGGTTCCTCCGTGCCTCCGCGCACATCCCGGGGCACGTGCCTCCGTGCCTCCGTGCCTCGTGCACATCCCGGGGCATGTGCCTCCGCGCACATCTGGGTTGTCCATCTCGTGGCTAAGCAGCACGCCCCATGCTGCATCCTCCGCCGCCATCCCGAAACTCGCGCAGCCCCGGGGCCCTTGGTTCCCTTTGGCCCGCTTAACCATGAACGGCTCACGCATGATCCCCCAGATTCTAGTCGCGGTCGGCAACAGCCCCATCACCCGATCCGCGGCGAATGTCTTCGGCATCATGAGGGGAAGAACCACGCCCAGGTGCACGGGCCACGCGAGCGCCTTCTCCGCCTCGCGCAGGACGTCTAGCAACGTCGCGCGCGCTCCGTCGGACGCACCCTGCAGCAACGACGGGCCCCACCCATCGACTCCGACGCCCGTCTTCTTCCTGAATGTCCTGGCCAATGTTTTTAGCTTGGCCGCGCCCTCCTGTGGAATCGCCCAGCTGTTCTCTGGCCTCGACCTCCCGCGGCTTGGTCTGGCTCTGCATCGGGCCACTTGCCCGCCAGATTGCCTTCCACTCAGACAGCGCGAACTCCGCTGCCTCCAGCGACTCTGCCGACCCGTCCATCGTGCCCTCTCCTCGGCCTCCAGACCTGGGCTGGTTTGAGCCTGCGCAACCCCCCCGCCGCGCCGCTCCTCAGCGGCCGGCCACACTTCTCGGACTTGGCCGCCGCCCCCGCGGGGAGCTCCCGCAGCTTGTCCTTATTTCAGCGCGGCTCCTCCAGCGCCCTGTGGCGCGCGACTCGCGTCGTGCTTGCCACGCCCATTGCTCTCCTGTGGTTAGGTGCTTTGCGCGCTGCCCCCTGATCCTGAACAGCTTCCCCTGCCCCGTCGCCTCGCGCAAAAGCCTGCCCCGCTGCTCCGTCGTAGCGCGCAGCCTCTGGCACGCGCCCTGCAGGCTCCGCCGCCAGCTCCCCGTTGCGGTGCGACATGACCTCGGCCGCCCACAGGTACACCGACGCGATCACTGCGCCCTCGCCCGTCGATGCCCGCGCCGCCGCCGCGCACCCAGGGCTGGCCCATGGTGAGACGACCCTCGTGTCCTGGCCGCACAGGTAGGTCACACCCACGCACCTTGCTACTGCCACTGCTACCCCCGCAGACGAGACCACCTCACCTGCGGGCCCCGTTGCTGGCACAGCTGCGGCACCACCCATCTGGCCACTCTGGGCCCCTCATGCACTGCGTGACCACAGGCCACTTGCCCCCAGTGAAATGATGCTCCTGCACTGCGCAGCAGTGCAACGTACACTGCACCTTCTCGCCCACCTTCTCCCTGATGGTGCCCCAGCCCGGGCCGCTGAAGGCCCAGACTGCGAAATTGTCGTACTGCCTCGTCTTCTTACTGCATTCGCGGTTAGGAACGCTTCTGCCGCTTGGCCGAGTGCTCCGCCAGGTTGGTGCTGATCTCGATCCACTGGAAGGTACTCCAACTGCCTTATGCCATTCTTGTTCATATTATGATAGCCCAGACCCGTCGTCTTATCCTCCTGCGGCGTCGCCACCGTCACCCCCAATTGCAGCATCAGGAGTGCCAGGTGGAGGAACCATCTGTACGTCGTCCTTCGCGTTGGCCATGACCTTGCCGAGCTGGGCGAACAGCTACTGGTACTCCAGCGGTGACACGCCACTGCCGTCGACCGCCTTCTCGTACTGTTTTTTGCATGGATGGCTGCGAAAAATCCCAAAGAGGCGTCCGCAACACCCTGCACCTTGAGCTCCTGCTCTCGCGCACGTGCTGCCTGCTCCCCTTTCCTTGCCACGCGCTCACGAGCCTCCGCCAACCGCTTCTCGTGCCGCTGCACCTCCTCCTGGAAGCCTGCCACTTCCTTCTCTGCCTCTTCTCTCGCGATGCGCGCCTGTGTGAGCTGTAGACCGTGTGGTCTGGCACTGTCCTTCTCTTCCTGCGCACGCTGATACTTCTCCTGAGCGGCCTGGTACTCCACCGACGATTCCCCCCCATTTTGCCTTGCAAACCTGTGCCCAATTGAACAGCTTGGTGAGATCCGCCTTTGGCTCCGCAAGGCCGCTTTCCATGTCGCGGTTGCGTTCCTTCTTGACGGAGAGGAGCTATTCGCGCATGGCGTCCAACTTTTTCTGCACAGTAACTTCACGCTTGGAGGGGCCCAGCAGCACCTGCTTGAAAGTAGCTGCTTGCCTGGGTGGCCTGTGCCCCACATCCTCGACACTTCCTCCTCGACGCGTAGTTGTCACCGACTCCACACGAGCATGACCACAGGCCGTTGCCCTGCTTCCACTGTCCCTGCCACTCCGCCGCAGGCGCCATGGCTCGACAGCACTCGCGCGAGGGCGGCCCGAACGTCGAGCAGCAAGCTGCTCAGACTGCCGCGGACTAGCGGTATCCCTCCGACCACAGGGGCGGCGGCCCCCTGAGGTCGACATCTCGAGCCAAAATGGCTACGGAAGGGGCTCCAGGAGGCCCCGAAGAGGCCCCCCGGGAGGCCCCCAAAGACATGCCAAGACCGCATCCAAGCGGCCCCCGAGGGGGCCTCCCAACAGATCCCCACAGGCATCCAAGAGGCCTCTGACCAGGCCAGGCGCTGTGGCGGGCTGGGCCGAGGGCCACCTCGATCCGCCGTCCCCTCTGGCTCGCCACAGGGGTGCACGGCGTGCTGGATGTCGGATTGGCTCGGTTCTTCTGAAGGGTTCCAGCGGGCCTTCGGTCGATCCAGTCCGCTGGCGGGACCTGCGCGGCGCCGAGATAAGGCGGTCGGGGCGGAGGGGGCGCGCTGGAAAGGACGGCGCCTTGCCGAGATAAGGCGGTCGGGGCGGAGGGGGCGCGCTGGGGTCGAGGCGGAGGGGCCGGCTACGCAGGGGGCGCGGGGGGGCGGCGCCCTGCTGAAAACATGCCTCCGCTCGGCACTCCATCCCAGAAGGGCCCGTCAAGTTCCCGGGTCGTTGGCCGTCCTGCTGCACACGGCCCCAAAGTGGCATCCACGACGGCCAAGATGGCCTCCAAGACAGCCACGACAACCCCAAGAGAGCCCAGCTGATGTGTCCAAGACGGGCCAGGATTCCCCAGATGGCCCAAGATGGCCTAAAAATCGCCCAAGACTGCCAAAGAGGCCTCAAAGACCGCCAAAGAGGCCTCCAAGAGAACATCACGGAAGACCCGAAGAGTCCAAAATTATTAATGATTGACTTTCCGTTGGTGTTTGAAGGACTCGGGCGTTTGCTCATTTTCGGCGTCCCGACTGCCCAAGACGGCCCCAGAGGCCACCACGATAGCCCCAAGAGCGCCCAACAGGCCTCCAAGACGGCCCCCTGACGGCCAAGAGGCCCCAAGACGGCCCCAAGAGGGCGGTAAGAGGGCCCAGGAGACCACCAAGAGGGCCCAAGATTGTCCTCAAGACGGTCCTGAAGCACCCGAAGGGAGCCCAAGTCGGCCCAGAAAGGCCCCCTAAGACGGTTTCCGACGGCGTCGGACGGCCAGGAACGTGCTCAGACAGGCAAAGAGCCTCCCAAGAAGCCCAGAAAGACCCCCAAGAGGCCCAAGCAAGTCTTCAAGAAGCCTCCAAGAGGCTTCCAGGAAGCTCCCATGAGGTCCCAAAAGTGCCCCAACAGGCTCCCATGAGGCCTCCCTTTCTCCACATACGTGATCCCTGAAGGGTTTCCACAAGGACTGGGGGAGCACACAGTCCGATAGTTTGGTCGAGCTCTGGCCGCAACGTGCCTAGGCTTTTCCGAAAGGTAGTGGCGGCGGTGATTCGCCGTAGGCGTATTCGATCCGCCGCCCACTGTGCTTGCCACAAGGGTGCACTGCCTGCCAGACTGTAGGAAGTTCTCTGTCCGTTCGAAGCTTCCCCGTGAGGTCTCAGTCGATCGCGCCAGCCCTGCGAAAGACATGCCTCCCAAAGGCGTTCCACCCCGTGAGGACCCGTCAAATTCCGTGGTGCGATATGTGTTGTGCAATGCATGTGGTGCAAACTGTGTGGTCAGTATGGTTTGTGCAACATGTTCGAGGCAATACATGTTGGACCATATACGTGGTGCAATAGTGCAAGATGCGTGGTGCAATATATATTGTGCGAAATACATATATGTATATATATATTACATATGGTACAATATATGTAGTGCAACCTGTATGGAGCAGCCACTGCGGTGCAAAATATGTGGTCGAATCCACGTTGCACAATCAGTGTGTTGCAGTCTATGGTGTGCAGCCTATGTGGTAAAATTATCCCGGCAAAGCAACCTAACAGCGATGTGTAGGAGCATACCTGGAAGCATTCCCCTTAAGATTCAGATAAGAATCCTGTTGTAGAATTCTGCTGTTCTCGCAGTCGTGGTCGCATTCGCGATGGCAGTCGCAGTGGCAACAGCAGTCGCAGTCACAGCCTCAGCCTCAGCCTGCCTCAGCCTCAGCCTCAGCCTGCCTCAGCCTCAGCCTGCCTCAGCCTCGCCCTCAGCCTGCTTCAGCCTCAACATCAGTCTGCCTTCAGCCTCGGCCTCAGCCTGCCTCAGCCTCACCCTCAGCCTGCATCAGCCTCAGCCTGCCTCAGCCTCGCCCTCAGCCTGCTTCAGCCTCAACATCAGTCTGCCTTCAGCCTCGGCCTCAGCCTGCCTCAGCCTCACCCTGCATCAGCCTCAGCCTCAGCCTCAGCCTGCCTCAGCATCAGCCTGCCTCAGCCTCAGCCTCAGCCTGCCTCAGCCTCAGCCTCAGCCTGCTTCAGCCTCAGCCTCAGTCTGCCGTCGGCCTCGGCCTCAGCCTCAGCCTGCCTCAGCCTCAGCCTGCATCAGCCTCAGCCTCAGCCACAGCCTGCCTCAGCATCAGCCTGCCTCAGCCTCAGCCTCAGCCTCAGCCTCAGCCTCAGCCTCAGCCTGCTTCAGCCTCAGCCTGAGTTTGCCTGCAGCCTCGGCCTCAGCCTCAGCCTGCCTCAGCCTCAGCCTGCCTCAGCCTCAGCCTCAGCCTCAGCCTGCCTCAGCCTCAACCTGCCTCAGCCTCAGCCTCAGCCTGCCTCAGCCTCAGCCTCAGCCTGCTTCAGCCTCAGCCTCAGTCTGCCTTCAGCCTCGGCCTCAGCCTCAGCCTGCCTCAGCCTCAGCCTGCATCAGCCTCAGCCTCAGCCTCAGCCTGCCTCAGCATCAGCCTGCCTCAGCCTCAGCCTCAGCCTGCCTCAGCCTCAGCCTCAGCCTGCTTCAGCCTCAGCCTCAGTCTGCCTTCAGCCTCGGCCTCAGCCTCAGCCTGCCTCAGCCTCAGCCTGCATCAGCCTCAGCCTCAGCCTCAGCCTGCCTCAGCATCAGCCTGCCTCAGCCTCAGCCTCAGCCTGCCTCAGCCTCAGCCTCAGCCTGCTTCAGCCTCAGCCTCAGTCTGCCTTCAGCCTCGGCCTCAGCCTCAGCCTGCCTCAGCCTCAGCCTGCATCAGCCTCAGCCTCAGCCTCAGCCTGCCTCAGCATCAGCCTGCCTCAGCCTCAGCCTCAGCCTGCCTCAGCCTCAGCCTCAGCCTGCTTCAGCCTCAGCCTCAGTCTGCCTTCAGCCTTGGCCTCAGCCTCAGCCTGCCTCAGCCTCAGCCTGCATCAGCCTCAGCCTCAGCCTCAGCCTGCCTCAGCATCAGCCTGCATCAGCCTCAGCCTCAGCCTGCCTCAGCCTCAGCCTCAGCCTGCTTCAGCCTCAGCCTCAGTCTGCCTTCAGCCTCGGCCTCAGCCTCAGCCTGCCTCAGCCTCAGCCTGCATCAGCCTCAGCCTCAGCCTCAGCCTGCCTCAGCATCAGCCTGCCTCAGCCTCAGCCTCAGCCTGCCTCAGCCTCAGCCTCAGCCTGCTTCAGCCTCAGCCTCAGTCTGCCTTCAGCCTCGTCCTCAGCTTCAGTCTGCCTTCAGCCTCAGCCTGCCTCAGCCTCAGCATCAGCCTGCCTCAGCATTCAAAGTGTGGCCCGGGAATGGAGTTCTGGGAACTCGAAGAACACGAAATGGCCTACAGTTGGCTCCGGGCATTCAAAATCATGCCCAGGAATGGAGTTCTGGGAACTCGAACACCACGAAGTGGCCTACAGTTGGCTCCGGGCATTCAAAATGTGGCCCGGGAATGGAGTTCTGGGAACTCGAAGAGCACGAAGTGGCCTACAGTTGGCTCCGGGCATCCAAAATGTGGCCCGGGAATGGAGTTCTGGGAAGTCGAAGAGCACGAAGTGGCCTACAGTTGGCTCCGGGCATTCAGAATGTGGCCCGGGAATGGAGTTCTGGGAGGTCGAAGAGCACGAAGTGTGTGACTGTATGCGAAAAACGATCCCCGCCGGCAAACCCCAACTCGTCCCCAACGGCTGCCCAGACCCCCCTGTGGAGTAATGTGCTGCTCTCTTTTTAGCCCATTAGAAACCTATCAGTCTTCGCTGTTAGGTAATGAAAGATCTTCACGGTTTGAAAATGAGCCGTTTTCAAAATATGGCTCTCGCCTTAGCGCCGCGCACATTCGTTTTAAATGACCCGAGACTAACCTAGTGAAAACTCAGAGAAATCAGTGTGTGTGTGTGTGACGGTTGTGTCAGGGAATTGAAAGTTGAGATGTGACAGGTCGACAAGGACACTGTGTATGAGTGTTGCATGATAGTGAGAGAACGAGTGTTGCCCAGGAGTGTCGCCCAGATATGAAGTTCTGAGAGGTCACAGAGCACAAAGTGTGTGACTGTCGCGTGGGATTACTCTGAATGTATCCCGGGATTGCCGTTCCAGACAGCCAGATAGCCCGGCGTGTATACCTGTTGTGTGCGATTTTTCCAAATGTAGCCTGGGAATGGCGTTCTGGGAGGTCTCGGAGCACGAAGTGTGTGACTCTTGCATCCTGTTATTCCGAATGTGGCCTGGGAATGGGGTTCTGGGATGCCAGAGAGCTCGAAATGTGTGACTGTTGCATCCCGTTCATCAGAATGTGGCCCGGGAATGGAGTTCTGGGGTGTCAAGTACGAAGAATTGTGTGACTGTTGCGTCCGGCTATTCCGAATGTGGCCCGGGAATGGCGTTCTGGGAGGTCTCGGAGCACCAAGTGTGTGACTGTTGCATCCGGTTATTCAGAATGTGGCCTGGGAATGGGGTTCTGAGAGGTCGACGAGCACGAAGTGTGTGACTGTTGGTGAAAAACGAGCCCGGCACAGGCCCGGCACCCTGCCGGCCGGCAACTCCCAACGCCTGCCCGGACCCCCCTGTGGAGTGATCTGTGAGCTCTTTTGAGTCAACTAGAAACCTATCAGTCTTCGCTGTTAGGTAATGAACGCTGTGCAATCTGCGTGGTGCAGTCTATGTTGTACAACCTATGTGGAGCAATCTGTGGTGCCACCTATGTGCTGCAATATCGGAGGTTGGGGGGCTGACACCACAATGGAACAGAGATGCCCCCACCGGGAAATCGGTTTCAATTTCGTGTTCGTGTCGCACGTGCGGGCGAGGCGAAGCTGCGTGAGCGCGCGAGAGAAATGATCCCGCCGACGCTAAGGCGATTCGGATGCAGTGGACCGCCCCTCCGCCCCCGATGGGCGCGCGGTGGCCCGTGGTGTCCCGCCGTGGTGTCCTGCGGTGTCCCGTTGGTGTCCCGTTGGTGTGCCGTCTGTGTTCAGTCGGCGGCGGGCGGGCGGTGGCCAGGGGTGTCCCACCTTGGAATCGATAGTGAAGTGGGTAGTGAGATCGATCCATATGTAAGCACAAACATGCGCGTTCCAACAGCGGCGAGAGCCCAGGAGCAACCTGAGCGCCTAGCTAGGCCAACGGATTGCTCTGGCTACTAGCGCGCAGTGCACTTGGAGGCGATGGCAGGAGTGCCGAAAAACCAGCGAGCCGCCATCACAGCGCAGTAGCAGTGGCACTGGTTCGGCTCGATGGTGTCCCGATGGTGTCCTTATCGTGCTCAGCTCCCCTCAATGTGAGATCGTTAGTGGGATCGATCGCTGAATCCATTGGTACCAAGACTGGCCGTGTGGCCGATAGTGTGATGGATCGAGTGGGATCGAAAGCGGGAACGATAATGACATTACATCGCAGCGCAACATCAGGAGGCGAGCGAGGGGGGGAACTGAAAAGGAGAAGGCCTCCTCTGAAGGCTGTGGGACTTTTCAGAAACCCTCGCGATTTCTACAATGTTTACTGTGTCTTCTGGACGGCTTCGACAATTTCTCAGAAAACCGGGGGGCTTCCGAACCTTCTGCAAAGGACCGGCGCTTCTCACGGTTCCCCCAAGCGCGCCGCCGAAACATCGTCATCACGCGCCGTCGCTAACTCGAGGGCGCACCACCAGCATCGTCATCATCAAACCCATCGCATTTCCCAGCTGATGTTTTTTTTACCCCCCACCACCCCACCGCCTCATCACCCGAAGGGTGGTCGTATAGGTATGTTGTGCAGTATATGCTGTGCACTCTATGTGGCGCAATCTATGTAATGCAAATAATGTATGTCCGCAATCCGTTGTCCACTCCACTGCTCGCGCAAACATCCCACCCACCCACCCGCAACTTGGTTTGCAAAACCCATGTTGCGGCGATTGCGATGAGTGCTTCGCGCTGACTGGTGAAGTTCTGCGGCCGCAGCCCGCGCATGCACCCGCGCGCAGCGGCCAGCTAGTTTGGCGCGACCGACGCGGCCGCGGTGGCGCTGACCGCACATCCCAGCGGGCACTACAGAGCGAGTCGGCGACTTGGGCGGGCGCGGTATCATGGCAATGTCGACAACGGTAGACACGACGATGGTAATGACGATGCTGGTGACGATGCTGACAGCGACGACGGCACGGCCAGTGACGGCGTCGAAACTGATCACGCCGACGACGATGACGGCGTCCTCGCGTCGGTGATGAAGGTTTTGGAAGGAGTTCGACATGCGAACGCGATCGACGCGCGAGAGTGGCCGCGTAGAAGTATTTGACACGGATCGTGTACCCCCAGCACGCGCGCAAGAGCGTTCGAATGATTTCGGCATGCGGCGCGAAAGGCCCGTTTGGCCGAACCCAATGACAATGTTGATAAACCAATGGCTTTCGCAAGAGTTTGCAAGAGCGCGAGCGCATGTCTTGTTGAAAACGGTTGTTGCGAAACTATGAGGTTTTAAAATGGTTTCGGGACACTCGGTTTCGAGACCCTTACGACACCTGAGGTTTTTGACTGATTTCGGCATGCGCGCGCGACGACGCGCGAATATGCACGTCGTCCCATTGTTTGCAAAGGATTCTTGCGACAGCACGCGCGCGAGGACGTTCGAATGAGTTCGACAAGCGCGCGCGAAGCCCGTTTGGTGGCATCTTGAGCATGTTTAAAAACTTATGGTTTTCAAAAGAACTCGCAAGAGGTCGCGCGCAAGCTTTCGTTGAAAATCAGCGATGCGAAACCTTGTGTATTAAACTGTCTTTGCGGGACTCGATGTTCAAATCCTTACGAAACCCGAAGTTTCTGAAGGATTTCGGCATGCGCGCGCGACGACGCGCGCGTGCGCACTTCGTCCTATTGGTTGCAAGGGATTCTTGAAAACTGATGACTGTTGATGAACAAATGTGCGCGCACAATATGTTTGGCAGAGGATGGCAGGGGGGGTCGATACCGGCTCGGCTGGAATGATCTGAACTCATATATAAGATGACGATGGGGCAGAATCATATGCAAATTGCACTACGACAAGGTGTACCGTTAACCCCGGCCTCGGGAGGGTGGAGGATCTTATTGTCTGTTTAGACCAGAGAATGTATGCAATGCAGGCCCAGACAACGGGCGGCGACCGGGCGGCGACGCCGACAACATAGCCGCCACACCGACCCGCAGGCCCAGACGAAGGGCGGGGTCAGGGCGGCGACGGGGCGGCGACGACGACAACATAGCCGACAAACCGACCCGCAGACCCAGACGACGGGTGGCAACGAGGCAGCGACGGGGCGGCAACGGCGACAACATGGCTGCCAGACCGACCCGCAGGCCCAGTTCCCCAGGAAAAGAAGCCCATTGTGCAAGCAGTGTTTGGGTAATGAGGATCAGGCAGCAGAGACCTTGACATAGCGAAGTAAATACATAAATACACAGCGCCGTATCTCTTGTCTGCTCAACCCCAGCATCCCCAAGCAGACGGCGGCCATGCATGGCAGCGCCTCTGGATGAGCTGCGCACAACTCTACAAAAAATCTGGACCGATTGTGTCACGGAAGCCCTTGGCCCGTTTCTTCTCCCCAAGTCACGTCCGCTTCGTCTGAAGGGGCACGCCTTGGTGGCACCACCTTTGAATTTTTCACCTGCTGCTCCACAGTAGCGCGATTGCCAGCTCTTGCCAGATCTGCAAATGATTTCTTCATTCGTGTGGGTCCATCTCGGCCTGCACCTGCAAAGAGTCCGCCGTGCTCGGTGCCACGCGCGTTGGGGAGTGAAGAAGTGGCTCCCCCACGCGCCAGAAGCAGACGTCAGGGAGATAGGCAAAAGGGGGATGGAGAAGTGGCGCATTGTCGTCGGACTTCTGTCCAGGTCGAGAGCGAGAATGCGAGCTCGGTACACAGGCAGGAGGAGCCAACGCGGACAAATCCCGGGAGCCAGGACACGAAATCTGGCAGCTGTGCAATGACACGGGTAGACCATATCAATGCCACCGTAAGGCTGGCAGCTCCCGCGCCCCTGCAGCTCAGCTTTGTCAGCCCAAGATTACTTTGCGCCACCAGCCTACGCCCTCCCGAGGTGGGAACGTATGCCGCGAAAACCGACGGCGAAGGCATCGATCCCCACCTGGCGGGATGGGTCCGACAGCGGGGCCAAGCCTTTCCTGGTAAAGATGCGGATAGGTTTAGGTCGGGCATGTCCTCCTACAGGCGGATTCGCGAGAAAGATTAAAGGTCGTCAACAAATACCCCCAAATAATCATCCCTATATGCTTTTTACTTGTCTTGAAGATTCCCCCTGTAGAGGGACAAGCCCGATTTAAGTTAACGGGCGAAGAACGGTGTAAAATAAACTGTTTCACTGTCGGAGGCGCCTGTCCCAGGGCGGCTGGAAAGTTTATACCCTTACGGTGGCACCGTAGGGGTATAAACTTTCCAGCCGCCCAGGGGCAGGTGTCCCCGACGGCGGAAAGTTTATTTTATACAGTTCTTCGCTCGCTGATTAAGGGTAGGAACGATGCTGAGCCGGGGGCCGCGACAGAGCCGCGGGGGACGCGAGGCCCTGGAGGCTCTGCCGGCAGAGCGGAGGCCTCACGCGTTTTCTCCGAGGAGGCGCCCGCCCCGCGGCCCCCCGCGCCGCCGCGCGCGACGCACCACCGGCGACGCACCGACGCAGCCGGCGCGGAGGCATGCTGGCTCCACGACGAGCCGCCTCCGCCTCCTCCTCCTCCTCCTCCTCCTCCTCCTCCTCCTCCTCCTCTCCTCCTCCTCCTCCTCCTCCTCCTCCTCCTCCTCCTCCTCCTCCTCCTCTCTCCTCTCTCCTCCTCTCCTCTCATCCTCTCCTCCTCCTCCTCCCCCCCCCTTCTCCTCCCCCCCCCCCCCTCTCCTCCTCCCCTCCCCCCCCCTCCCCCTCCCCTCCTCCCTCCCCTCCCCCTCTCCTCGAGGCACCGGCGCCGGAGATCCGCCGACCCGCTGCTCGGACCCCACCTGCTCCGCTCGGCGCCGAGGGGGCCGCGACGCCTCGGGCCGCCCGCCCGCGGGCGGCCGGCGGGGGCCGCCCCGCGCGCGGGCGGGGAGGGGCCTTCTCCTCTGCCGGCGCGTCCGTGCTGACGCGGGTGACGAGACCTGCATGACACGAAGCCGGGCAGGCGCCGCGATTTCCTCCCTGACTACCTTGGGAGGAGGAGGGGAGGAGGAGTGAGGAGGAGGAGGAGGAGGAGGAGGAGGAGGAGGAGGAGAGGGGAGGGGGAGGAGGAGGAGGAGGATGGAGGAGGAGGAGGAGGAGGAGGAGGAGGAGGAGGAGGAGGAGGAGGAGGAGGATGGAGGGGAGGAGGGGGGGGGAGGGGGAGGGGGAGGAGGAGGAGGAGGAGGAGGAGGCGGAGGAGGGAGGAGGAGGAGGAGGAGGAGGAGGAGGGGGTAGGAGGAGGAAGAGCGGCAGAGGGTCTGCCTGCTGCACAGACCGGGCGCGGCACGGGCACGCCACGGCACGCGGTGCCCGCCCGTGAGACCCCGACGCCTTCGCTCTTTCGGGAGCAGGTCGACAAGGGCAGCACCGCCCATGGAACTCTTGACTGCGGCAAGTGGTTCGAGAACCGGCCACACGTCTGGAAACCATTCGGGAGCTCACCTGGGCCTGGCATGTTGTCGGGTGTCATCAGACCACTGCTTCTTCGGGTGGCGCAGCTTCCGTCGCGCACCACACGTTGGATCTTGTGGGTCCCATCGCAGATATGGTGGTGCCGACTGCTGATTCCCAAAACTGCATTTTCGCTGGGGTCGGATCGATAACCAGTCGGCATGTCGTACTCTTGGATCGTCGGATGTAATATGCCCATGTTCGAAGCCATGTGTGTCTTGAACTTACAGCTTATGGTCGGGTTGTTGCGGCCCTCGTGAGCCATCAGGAGCCCTCTGGAAATGGCCGCAACGTCGCAGAGTTCTCTCAGGATTTGCCGGTGTTATGATTTTTGTTTGATTACTCGCCCCCGCTCTTGTTTATGTGATTCCCCCCCTTCCTTATCACACTCCTCTTCTTCACCATCACAATCACCACCATCAGATGACTGTCCATGTTTGTAATTTGCACTACAAGTCTTACACATTTGGGGGGCAATCCGAATCCGCTGGCCCCTTGCGGGGCCACTAGGCTGCGAGGGTGAGGATTGCAGCTCCCTGTTCCAGTTGCAGTTTCCAGTTTCCACTGTTACAGTCATGCTTTCTGCTTTCTTACTGCTAATTGTTGCTGTCCGCGCGAGGAGTGGGAGCTCCAAACATGTTTTTACCACGCCCTGGGAGGGTTTTCGGAATTCGTGGGGGGGGCGTGGGACACGTAAACGTAGTTGATATTCGCGACCCCGAGGCAATAATCCATTTGCAAATTACGCCATATTCGCATCCCCGAGGCCATAAACCTGAATAAATTACACAATATTCGCATCCCCGAAGCCACAATCCCCCATAAGTTACGCGAAAGCTATGTCCCCGAGGCCACAAACCTATGTAACTTACACAACACTTGCGTCGCCGAAGCCATAAGCCCGAGTACATTACACGATAGTCGCGCCCCCGAAACCATAAACCTTCGAATTACACAACATTCGCATCCCAGGTCCATAAACCCTTGAAAATTACACCATACTTGCGTCCACGAAGCCACGAACCCTTTCAAATTACAATAGTCGCGTCCCCGAGGCCGTAAACCCTCGTAAATGATCTAATGATTGCGCCCCCGAGGCCTTAACCCCTCTGAAAGCACGCAATAGTTGCGTCCCCGAGGCCACAAACCCTCGTAAATCCCACCAGCCCTCTGGGCGTAGGTGGTCTAGAGCAGATCCTCTTCCACCCCTCCCTCTTCCCCCTTGGGGAGGGGTTTACCCCTCCCCCTACCCCCTCCCCTGGACCTGGACGGGGGGGGCCGCGGGTAGTTAGAGCGTCCAAGATGGCCCAAGACGGCTCCAAGAGCGCCTCAGAGAACCCAAGATGAGCTCCAAGATGGCTCAAGATAGCGCAAGATCGCTCACGATGGCTCCTAAGATGGTTCCAAGAAGCCCAAAGACGGCCCCAAGATAACTCCAAGTGGCCAAACAGCTCCCCAAGGAGGCCCCGAAGAGGCCAAAATCGTCCCAAAACCTAAGGAAAATCAATGATTTTTGCTTTCTCGCCTTTTCGCTTCCGATGGCCATCCGAGGCCTGGAGATGGCTCCAAGATGGCCCAAGAGGGCCCCAAGAGAGCCCCAAAAGAGCCCCAAGACGGCCCCAAGAGCGCCCAAGAGCACTCCAAGAGCGTTCCAAGAGGGGTCCAAGAGGCGATTTTAGGGGCTTCCGAGGGGGGGCGCTAATTCACCCCCCCCTCTTGTTTGATCGATCTCCTCCAAGATGGCCCCAAGAAGCGCCCAGGAAGCCCCAAGAGGTCCCAAGATGGCCCCAAAATGGCCCCAAGAGGCCCCCAAGAGGCCCCCCGGAGGCCCCCAAGAGACCCCCAAGAGGCCCCAAGAGCCCCCCCAGATGCACCCAAGATGCTCCAAGAGGCCTCGGCGAGAATGCCTAATCATTGATTCTACACAGGTTTTAGCCACATGGAGGCCTCTTGGGGGGGGGCACGGATTAAGATGACTCCAAGAGCGTCTGGGAGAGCCCAAAATGACCTCCAAGATGGCTCAAGATATCCCAAGATGTCTCATAATGGCTTCCTCTGTGTGCTGCCCACTTCTCTGATCGAGGCAATTCCTCTGGGCATCGTTTCTGGATGGGCTGGTGGGGATTCGCGAAGCGACAACAATTGTATAATAGAATCGCGTCCCCGAAACTATACTAAATATTCGAGCCACCGAAGCCATAAACCCTCGTATATTAAGATTGGCCCTCGCGTGAAGACCCGACATTGCTTCACGTCAGCGTCCAGACATCCCAGCAGAGCTCTGGCAAGTCCCATTTTCAGAGAGGGGGCGAGCGGCATGGGGGCGAAGCCCTTACGGATGATCATACTGATCAGCACTGCTTGGGGCCCAAGCGGCTCTTGCAGTTGGGGCTCGCACTTGCGCTCTCAAGGCATCGGATGGGTTTGGCGAACTCTGGCCTGGTACCCAGCTGGTGGCCAGTCGTGGACGCCTCGTGGGCGCACCGGGCGCTGGCTGCGTGCGCCGAGCTCTCGCGGAGTGCCCACCCCTGGCCGACGCAGGGCGGTTCGTGGGCGCCCCGTGGGCGGCCGCACAGTCTGCACCACAGCGCCTGCGCCACGTAGGCTGCGCAATGGAGTTTGCACAACAGCATTGGCACTAAAGAATTTACACCACACAACTTTACTAAACAGCGCTCCACACTGCCTACACCACACCAAGTGCACCACACTGATTGCGTCACGCAATGCTGAGGCCACAAACGACTGCAGCACATGGATTACACAACATTCGCCACTGTGCCTGCACGAAAAGAGGCGTGATTGCATGCTTTTTTCTTGCCTGATGAGATTGTTCCAATGCTTTGTGGGGCCAACCCACCCACCCGCCCATACTCGCGACCGCCCCCAGAAAATCGTGCATATACGATCTTATGATGTCAGGTGGTTGTAGCCACGCGGCATCAAAGTCTACTCAACTGCTCGGGGCGCCCCCCCGGTGAAAGCTCCTATAGAAGTGGGCCTGGGCAGCCCCCCGTTGCAAGCCAAACAACAACAACAACAACAACAACAACAACAACAACAACAACAACAAGAACAACAACAACAACATCAACAACAACAACCGCAACAACAACAACAACAACAACAACAACAACAACAACAACAACAACATCAACAACAACAACAACAACAACAACAACAACAACAACAACTACAACTACAACTACAACAACAACAACAACAACAACAACAACAACAACAACAACAACAACATCAACGACAACGACGACGACGACGACGACGACGACGACGACGACGACGACGACGACAACAACAACAACAACAACAACAACAACAACAGCAGCAGCAGCAGCAACAACAACAGCAACAACACTTTTAAGACTGTTCGCCCTTATATGCTCGAGTGTCCAGCAAAAACACGCGAATGTATTGGATCGGCGCTGTGCCCCATCCTGTCGCGCGGAGCGGGCCAAAAGGCCCCAGCGCAGAGCCAAAAAATCTGCGCGGACCGTAGAACACTCATGTTGCACAGTTTGTCAAGTTCGAATATTGCATCACCTACGAAACAATGAGGAGCCGACGCCCCCCAAGGAATGTCAAGGCAAGGCCCCCGCGAGGGATCAAAGCACGCCAGCCCGAAGGTCGCTGCAGAGGCCCCAAGAAAGCCCCCAGTACGCCCCCAGAAGGCCCTTTCAGAGGCCGCAAAGAGGCACCCCAGGCGGCCCCCAGGAGGTCCCAAGAGGCACCCAGGAGGCACCCAAGACGCCCCAAGCGCCTCTAAAGGCAGCCAAGAGGGCCCCCAAGACGGCCCAAGAGGCCTCCAAGGATCCCACGGCGCCCCGACAGCCCTCCAAGAGTCGACAGGAGGCCCCCAAGACGCCAAAAGAGGCCTCCAACAGACCCCGAGACACATCCCAAGGTACTCCGACATGCATCCAAAAACTCCTTGGCCCGCGGAGGCTCCCTGGGCACTCCACATGATGTTACGTTTCACAGGCGCGGTGGCGGAGTTCGCCGCAGGCAGCTGGGTGGCTTGCATCGCATAGCTTACAACACATAGTTTGCACTACATGCGTTGCCTCCCCTTTCCCAGAGCTTACACCACAGAAATTGCACCGTCGACCTTGCATGTCTAATTTGCAACAACTCACGACTTCGGTTACCCGCTCGCAGATAATATGTGTTTTTCGCATGCCTCGACATCAGCATGCATCGTCAGCGTCGAACATTGTTTTCGCTTCCCACCTCATCATCAGCACCACCGTCCTCACACTCTTCCTCCTGATCCTCCATCTCTTGCCCTTCTGCAAGCGACGCAAGTGGTCTCTCCGACGACCGCGCGCGGGGGCGGCGACGAACCAGTGAGGATACTTCTGCGACAGGCAACATGGCAGCAGCCAAGCCGGCCGAGCCGGCGCAGCGCGACGAATTCACGCGGATGCGGAGGCTCGTGTTCCTCCTGCGTCCGCCTGCTGCTCGGTGGCGCGGAGGCTCGCATTCCTCCTGCGACCCGAGCAGCACCGCCCTGGTGCTGCGGAGGCTCGTGTTCCTCTTGCGCTCCAGTGGCTCGCGAGGACGGGACAGGGTCCCGATTGGTCATTCCTCGGTCATTCCTCCTGAAGCAAGTGTGGTTCAGGTCCATTTTGGCGAGCCCCACTTCTGTGCGACCACAGCAGAAGTGTCCAGAGATGGCGTGCCGCGCCTGGAGCAAGTGCGGAGGATGCGGCACCAGCGAATGGAATAATGTCTTGCTGGCGGCTGCCCGCGACAGGCGCTGCAGGACATGCAACGGGCACGTCGAGATCTACAAGCCCAAGGGCGGCAAGGAGTCGGCAGCGGGCCCTCAGTCGACGGGCGCCCTGTCGGCCAATAGTTTCCCACATTTTCTAAGGGAATCGACGATTAATTGTGTCTGTGCGTTTTTCCCCCTCCTGAAAGTTGCATCACTCAGCTTGGCCAGCGTGCCCGGGAGTTTTCTGCCCGTCGCGGAGCAGCTCGCCGAGCGCCGGGTCGCGGGGTCGGCAGAGACGCACGCGCAGGGGGCGGGCGTTACTCTACTCGAGAGGAGCGGGCCCGACGGGCGCCGCAGATCCACTGGAAGTTCTTGGGCAGCGGAGCCAGGCCCACGGGCAGGGCCAGCTCGGAGTCCACTCATTCTCGCGCTGCCGAGGGCGGCGAGGTTCTGTTGGCAAGGAAGCATCGCCATGCACATCGTCTCGCAACTCTGGCGCCTGATCGCCCTGGGCCGCGCACGCCGGGCACCGAGTCCTTCGACGGCTTCATGGCTGTCACGGAGCATCAGCAAGGCTTCTCTTTCGTACTTATTCTGCACAACGGTCATTGTTCAGTTGGCTTCAGCGGCGACAACGCGGGGCGTCTGTCGCGACTTGGAGCTTTCATTAGTTGCCTTCGTCTGTCTTGGTGCGTAGTGGGCGACTGGAGCATTGGAGTTCGATCAATGGCACAGTCGACTCACCTGAAGAAGATCGGCGGACACATCATCGAGTCCGACGCGATTTACAGCGGCGCGCCTAGTCAGGCAACTCCCACATCGACTATTTGGTCGCGAGCCCTTCGCGCATCCTATATGTCACCGAGGTCCGCGCTATAGATAGGGGGCCACATGCGAACCATACTAGCTCGAGGGTGAAGGGGGCCCTCTGGCTCCGTTATGCCCGCCCCCCCCCCCAAAAAAAAAAAACGTCGGAGCGCGCCTCCAAGGTCTCGGTCTGGCGGGGGTGGAGCTGGCAGAGCGCAGCGAGTCGAGACGAGTAACCTCCCCCGGGATAGCGTCGCAGGAGGTGTCACCGCGGGAGAAACAGGGGCCCAACCTCGCCATGGCCCGTGGGAGTCGAGCCCCTCGAATTCTCTCGATGCTGCGCGCGCTGCGCCCTCGTTCCCCATCCATGCTGCTTCTTGGCCCGTAGCCGCCTCGGCTCAAGCTTGGGGTTCGCGCCGTATTGAAGCAATCTGGCCAGCCATCCGAGAGCCCATCGCTCTCGCTGCAGGCCGGCAGCACGCACTTCAGGTCCGTCGCCGCCGCGCGACGCGGGCGGGCACCGTCGGGCAGGTGATCAGCGCGCATCGCAAGGTCGACGCCCCTCGGCAGTCACGGGCGTCGGACTTCGAGCTGGCGGCCGCCCCAGCAAAGCAGGCGGCGCACGTCAGAGAGCAACCTTCGAACGATAGGGTCGCCCCTTGGCGGTCTAGCCTTCGCGCGACGCTGGCCCAGATCGCCCGACATCGCGCCGGGCAGAACGGCGCGATTCAGGTAGCGCCCTCGGCCGAAGCAGCGCCGAAGCTCGTTGCCGCGGCGCCAGAAGACGCCCCAGCACTCGGCAGTTCTTGCTTCGGCAGTTGGGAAGAAACGGTTGCGGAGGTGCGCGGTCTGGTCGAGTTGGACACCAGTCGCCTCGAAGTTTTGGAAGACGCGTCTGAACGCGGTGCCACGCGCGCGCAGACACGAGCGACTTCGGCATGACTGCGCGGGCTTCAGGATCGCATCGCATCGGTAGCTTCGATTGGTGGTATTCAAAAAAGCAGCAAGACTCCAGCCCCAGACGTCGTCGAGTTGCACGACGGCCCAGAGCGCTCGGCGCACCCCGTGGACAGCGGTGACAGGAAGGCAGCCCAATGGTCCAAAGGCAGAAGTGAAGGGCCCCAAGGACACACGAATAAATACACACACATGAATTAGTTCCCCATATCTTCCCATATGTTCTGGGTGTTTGTCTTCCCCCCCCACACTTCCCATATTTTCCCATACTTTCTGGGGGGTCGACGATGACTTGCGTCTGTGTGCTTTTTCCCTCCTGAAAGTCGTGGAGCTCTCAATCATTTGCCCTTCGAGGCCACCACGCCCGCGCGCAGGCACACCCGGGGCCGAGCGAGCGCGGAGCAGCCGGAGCCACCCGCGGTCGACGGCCCGCGCCGAGCCGCGCGCGGGCCACGAAGGCCAGAGCGGGGCCCGGCGCGGGCAGGAATGCCCCCGTCGGCTTCGAGCGCCTACCCCACTGCGCGCACGAGGAATTATGCGGTGTATTTGAGCTCGTCTCGGGTCGGGCGAAAGGGGGGCATAGCACAGGGGGGGTTTGAGAATCAGCTCACGTAGCTGACTTTCCCGGCGCCTCCCGGCGCCGGAGGCGCCCATGCATCGAGGAATGGCCCCCTCGGTGAGGCCGAAACCAGCTGCATGCAGCAAATTTCGTAACCCCCCCTTTCCCAATCCCCCCCTTTCGTCCGGCCCGATCGTCGAAGATGGCCTCAGCTGGCCGCGGCAAGTCATGGTAGTTGCGGGTCGACCGCTGGGGAAGCAGTCCGGAGGCGACAGGGCCATTGGCCTCGCGGCCATGTCCTGCCGTCTATGGAGCATGGCCCGCGAGGGCCAGATGCGCCAGCGGGCTCGCGACGAGGAGCCCGCGCGGGGCGCGGCCGTCGCGGGCAACAGTGCGTAGAGAGCGGCATTCGTGAGCGTTGCGGGAGGAGCTGCACGTCGAGTTGAACGCCCCTCATGGCCAGGCGCTCCCTTGGCATCCGCGACGCGCGCGACGGCGCCGAATGGCCCGTTCTTGCCCAGTGCGCATTGAGGCTGAGACTCCCGCCAGTAGTCCTGGCAGTGGACCTTCCGTTGTGTCTTTGTCCACGCATTGTTGCTCCACTCGGCGCCTTTTCTCGCAGCCAACGGAGGGAGGAGGAGGAGGAGGAGGAGGAGGAGGAGGAGGAGGAGGAGGAGGAGGAGGAGGAGGAGGAGGAGGAGGAGGAGGGAGGAGGAGGAGGAGGAGGAGGAGGAGGAGGAGGAGGAGGAGGGGTGGAAGAACGGGGCGCGGCCGGCGCGAGGCACGACTTGCTGGGCCCTGCAGAACCTGACCGTCGCGCACCCCCAGTTGCGCCAGCGGCTGCGGGCGGGCGACCTGTCTTCGCGCGCCGCGGGGCATCGGCAGGTCGCGCGAGAAACTCTGGCGATGGGGCATCGCTGACGCGGCCGTCGGAGCGCGCACACACGCGTGAGATATCTCGCCCAAGAGCGCCGTCGCGCGCGCTCGCCGCGCCGACGCCAAGCGCGCGGTGAACTTTGAAGGGGCCCTGGGACACACAAATAGATAGACACTAATAACAGGATTCCCCATATTTTCTTATATTTTCTGGGTTTCTGTCTTCCCCCCATTTCCCATAGTTTCCCATATTTTCTGGGGAATCGACGATTAACTGTGTCTGTGTGTTTTTTTTTCCCTCCTGAAACTTGTTGGCCAGGCATGGCACTTGTGCGAAGGGAGCTCCGCCGGCGGCACACCCTGGCGCGGGCCGGGGCAGCGGCCGCAGGCAGGCTCGCGAGACTCGGCGCGCAGGCAGGCGGCCAAGGCGGGCGCCCACCACGACACGTCGCGCGCAGGTGCGACAGAGCACCCAGCAGGTACCCCACGACTTGTCGGATGCACACATCTAGATACTCGATACTAGCGCTACTGATGATTTCCTTCCGATTGCTGTGCCGAACAGCCCTGTAGCTCATCTGCAGCTCGAGTTACGTTAAGAAAATCATCATCAGGGCGGGCCCGCAGGCGGCAGCAGTACGCGGTCACCGAGCGCACGGCTGCTTCGGGAGCGCGACGGGCCGTCCTCGGCGGCGCCCGGCAGCGGCGGCGAGTTCAGCCAAGAGGGTGCGATGCGGCACCGCGCTCCTTTCCCTGCGGCTACCTGCAGCAGATCCTGATCTGGTTCCACCGCATCAGTGTCTCGCGCAGTATTTACAGGTTTTGCTTTCCGATCCATCCTTGCGCGCAGGCATCCATCGCGCATGGGCGCCCACCGCCCAGCAGTCGGCCACCCTTCCCGAGCAGCATCGGCCGCGACACATTCGTGGCCCGATCTCTGCAGCCATAGCTCATTCACCTCAGGCGGGTTGGAGCCCGAATTCAGCTGCCGAGTGGGACACTGCGAATGACAGCGCAGTTGACAGGCACGCGTGGAATTCTTCCTCTGCGGCCATCACTGGATCGGATCAAGAGGCCCCCCTCTTGGACGAGTTAGAGGCCTCGCTCAACCGACGGCTGTGGCGCGGCGCTGCAAGGCACTACTGCGGAGGAAGACTGGAGGAGGAAGCTGACATGGCTAGCTATCGTCACTTCTTGCACAGTATATTGCATGGTTACAAAGGCAGGCAGTTATCCGAGTGGACGCTGGCCATCGCGGTCGGCGGCAAGCGTCATCAGGAACGCAAGTTCGACGCAGGCATGGTCGACACTAGCGAATGCTTCCCATGTCGTGATGGGGCCGACTCAGCCCTGCACCGCACGCGACTGCGCAGCTGCAACGGCGGAGGCAAGGCGATCGAGGATTCTGATTGCTTGGTGCCGCGAGCCATTGCTGAGCAGCACATGTCCCCATGCTTTGGGACGAGGGGCATCATCCCAGCAGCTTGGCTTTCAGTCACCGCTCCCGCAGAACAAGCTTGGAGTTTCAGCAACGTCTCTGGTGTTCTTGTGGGGCCTTTTCCCCGGCCACGGCATGCGCGACGCTACTCTGGCCGCTGTCGGTGATGCGCCAGGCGGAGACGACGCGCGCGACCCTCGCCTCAGGAGGATAGGAATGGGCATCGCTGTTCTCACGGGTTTGTCGCCTCCCACTCTGGGACCGTACTTGCTGGGACCACTCGGGGGCACACTGACCCAGCAGACGGCCCCTCGCGGCGAATAGCAGCGTCTAGCGACGGTCATCTGTCATTCAGCAGAGATGTCTTCTACGTTTCGGACAATGACGGAGCTCGTCGGGGTTGGCGGCAGTCGGCCCGTGCATGGCCCGAGGGCCCGAACGCCAACATCTGGGGGGAATATTGGCGAGCTGCTGCGTATTCAGCGCAGGTCAGCCGCCGACGCCATTGTCCTCCAGGTCTCTTCACACCTCAGTCCAGATGAGGTTTGTCCGGAGGCATTCGTAATTGGTTAGTTAAATCAGCACGACGAAGTTCGACGGTCTCGACGAAAGTCAGTGCTGTCGCGTAGCCAGACTCGAGCAGGAAGCTAACTTGGTGAGGAGGGGACAGGCGCGTGTGATTTGCAAATATTCTAGCATCATTGATGCTGGGCGCGCATGGCTTAAAAATGAAAGTGGATCCCTTGAGGCCGTCGATGGTGGAATTTATAACTCCCCCGAGGGCGGTCTTTACACATCGCTCAAGGTTGGGCCCGCTCCACGCATAATTTGGTCTTTGGTACGGCCCATCATGTCGGGATGCGTAAAGATTGTACCTTCTTTGCCCACGATCGGCTACGTGGTCGCGGCAAGCCGTGCGGAGTCCAGCCTCTGACCAAGACACGCCGAGAATACCTCGACAGGTTCACTCGCGGGCTCCAACCCAAGGTTGGCCACAAGGCTAGCAAGGCTGGAGGGGAGTAGGCAGTCTCATGTAGCATCGCACCTGCGATGGCGGTAAAGTCCTCCTCCTCCTCCTCCTCTTCCTTCTCCGCCTCCTCCTCCTCCTCCTCCTCCTCCTCCTCCTCGTCCGCCTCCTCCTCCATCGCCTCCTCCTCCTCTTTTTCCTCCTCCTCTTCCTCTTCCTCTTCCCCATCCAACCATGAAGCAAAGTCAAGGCCCTAACACATGCCCTCACCCCCCGAACTCAGGCGACAACACCACGATAAGGTAGACAAGCAGCACGATGATGTCGAGCAACTGCAACACGCCCCGGCGCTGCTACGCCGCCGCGGCGGCGCGCAGTTCAGCTACCCAGCCGGCGCCGTCCGCCCCTACCTAG
>CAUYUJ010018282.1:1245341-1260200 GCA_963575745.1 Prorocentrum cordatum | reverse complement strand
ACTACTACTACCACTACTACTACTACTACTACTACTACTACTACTACTACTACTACTACTACTACTACTACTACTACCTACTACTACTACTACTACTACTACTACTACTACTACTACTACTACTACTACTACTACTACTACTACTACTACTACTACTACTACTACTACTCCCTGGTCTCACAGGGCCAACTAGGAAGCGCTCCGCACCTCCTGGGAGCTCTCGGCAATGATGGGCCAATCTTCCACCACCACTACCATTGGTAGGACGGGGGAGAAGGGAGGATGGGGAGGTCCTCCTCCTCCTCCTCCTCCTCCTCCTCCATCCTTCTTCATCCTCCTCCTCCTCCTCCACCTTCACCTCCTCTTCCTCATCCTCCTGCTCCTTCTCCTCCTACCTATGGTAGTGGTGGTGGGAAATCGGTCCATCAGGCAAGGCGCCTCCGACTGGGGTATGGCAGGGCCCAGGGAGCCACGGACCTCTGAGATCGCTCAGCTCCGAGCCACACCAGGCGAGAGATCCGGTCTTCACCCCGCACGAGTCTCGACGGAGCCGGCCCGCCGCAGCAGCGTGGCGGCGGGCCTGGAACGCGGGCGAGGACGCCTTCTTGCTCGGCCCCAGTTTCCTTGGGCTGGGCGCGCCCGCTGGGGAGTGGGAGGGCAGGTAGTTATGCTACCAAGGTGGCAGCTGGAAGGGGCGAGGGAAGGGGACAGAGGTGGAGGGGGAGAAGGAGGAGGAGGAGGAAGAGGAGGAGGAAGAGGAGGAGGAGCAACAGCAGCAGGAAGAGGAGGACGAGGAGCAGCAACAGCAGGAACAGGAGGGGCCGCGCGGGGACGCGCGGGGCGTCCGCAATTGAAGATCCGAGCGTGCGAACTGTTTTTGCTCCGGAGGGGGAGGGGGGGGAGGGGGGGCGGGGGGGGAGGGGGGGGGACGGGGGGCGGGAGCGCGTACCAGGGGCCCGGGCCGAAGGGGCGTGGCCCCCTAAGAAGGCAGGGGGCTTCTCAATAAGGGATCCTGGGAGGCGTGCGTCCGACCCGAACACTGAATACAAACATGTTGTAGTATATCGTGCCCTGAGCGGTATGGACAGAAAGCGCCCGCCACGAAGCTTATACTGGAAGATTTCTCGTCGCGCGCGTCGCCCCTGGGAGGAGCGAAGCACACATCGTATCAGCATGTTGAGGTGACGCCGATGGAAGGCAGGATTCGAGTAGATCGACTACAGAATTGGTTTACCCCAAACTTGAGTGTTTCGTCTAAATCTACGAAGAAGACGTAGCATGTCCGTAGGTACCCGCCACCGTGCCGCCGGGCACGGAATGGGCGTCCTCAGATCCTTGGCCCAATACTCGCCCAAATCCTCATTCCTCCGGAGTCTTTCAGGAGCCCGCAGCCCGCATTGCCAACTCTGCCTGGGACTTGGCGCGTCCTGTCGTGACCTCTCGAGTGATCTGTTCGGGGCCAGGAGGGCCTCAAGACGGGACGAGAGGGCCCCAGGAGACCCCCAAGACGGTCGAAGAGGACCCCGAGTCGCCGAACGATCGCTCCAAGACGCTCAAGATGGTCCCCAGACGGCCCAGGAGGCCTCCAAGACGCCCCTGGAGTCCTCCAAGGGCCTCCCAAGAGGGTCCCAAGAAGCCAAAATCAGTGACTTATCCGTAGGCTGTTTAAGGTTGTTGTCATGCTCGCCTTTTAGGCTTCACGACGCTCCCAGACGGCCCAAGAGGCCCCCAAGATGGCCCCAAGAACAAGAGAGCCCCAAAACGGCCCAAGAGGACCCCAAACGGCCAACGAGGCGCCCAAGATGCCCAAGACGGCCCAAGAGGCCCAAATGACGGCCCCAAAAGGGAGCCCAGATGGAGGACACGAACGGACATTTCGAGCCCTCGGCCCCGAAGGGCGCCCAAGAGGCCCCAAGAGGCCCCAAAGAGGCCCCCAAGCGGCCCCAAGAGGCCCCCAAGAGGCCCCCGAAAGCGCTCCGAAAAAACCCAAGAAACGTCCCTGAGAACTCGGACCCACAACCCACACACGGTGGTCGGATGGGCCGAAGGCCACTGGAGACTAAACTGTTACATGTTTGTTGGTAGACTCAACGAGTATGTAAATTCTGAGGTAACTTAATTCTGTAGGGGATCTCCTACTCGAGAGGTGGCCGTCCAGTCTTCCGAGAAGGCCCCATTCGAAGGCACAGGGCGGGCCCTCAGAACCCCCCCCCGCAAGGCCTCGCGAGGCAGGACCCCCTCGCCCTGCACCCTTCCTGCGCGCAGGCGGCGCCCACTGGAGACGAGACAGATTGCAGCCACGATCCCCAGGCCTCGCCAAAGAAGGGAGGAGGAGGCCTAGGGGGACGAGGGAAGGGGAGGAGGAGAAGGAGGAGGAGGAGGCCTAGGAGGAGGCCTAGGAGGAAGAGGAGGAGGCCTAGGAGGATGAGGAGGAGGAGGAGGAGGAGGAGGAGGAGGCCCAGGAGGGGGCCTAGGAGGAGGAGGAGGAGGAGGAGGCCTAGGAGGAGGACTAGAGAGACGAGGCCGAGGGGGGCGATTATTTCCAAAGGGTGAGGGTGGGGACGGAGAAGACGATGGGGGTGGGAGGGTCGTGCGGCTGCGGAGGCAAGAAACCCTGGACGGGCAACACAATTCACGGTCCACCATTGGGTGAGCCCTGGCTTCGCTGGCTGACCTACACCCTCCTCACCTTCCTCCTCCTCCTCCTCCTCATTCCTCCTCCTCTCCTTCCTCTCCTCGCCTCCTCCTCCTCGTCCTCGTCCTCCTCCTCTCCTCCGTCCTCCTCCTCCCTATCCCTCCTCCCTCTCCCTCCTTCTTCCTCCCCCTTCCTCTTCCTCCTCCCTCGTCCCTCCTCCTCCTCCCCTCCTCCTCTCCTCCCTCCTCTCCTCCTCTCTCCTCCTCATCCTCCTCCTCCTCCTCCTCCCATCCTCCTCATCCCTCCTCCTCCTCCTCCTCCTCCTCCCCATCCTCCTCCTCCTCCCTCCTCCTCCTCCTCCTCCTCCTCCTCCTCCTCCTCCTCCTCCTCCTTAGTAGTATTATTCGTATTAGTTATGGTAGTATTGCTCGTAGTACGCTGCGTAATATTCCTCTTAAGATTGCATTAGTATTCAGATTCGCATTCGCAGTATTACTGTTATTACTAGTAGTCGTCGTCTTCGCTAGTGTTAGCAATCATAGGACTAGCAATCGTTTTCATACCGTTAGTGTACTAGTAATCATAGGACTAGGAATAGGACTAGTAATCATAGGACTAGTAATCATAGGACTAGTAATCATAGGACTAGTAATATTTGTAATATCCGTCTGAGTAGTATCCCCCTTCAGAGTCGTAGTAATATCAGTATTCCGCTTATTCCGTTTATTATACCTCCTCCTCTTCCGCCTGCTCCTCTTCCTCATCCCCCTCCTCCTCCTCCTCCTCCTCATCATCATCATCAGCCGCAGCAGCATCAGCATCAGCATCAGCATCAGCATCGTCATCATCATCATCATCATCATCATCATCATCATCATCATCATCATCATCATCATCATCATCATCATCATCATCATCATCATCTCATCATCATCATCATCATCATCATCATCATCATCATCATCATCATCATCATCATCATCATCATCATCATCATCATCATCATCATCATCATCATCATCATCATCATCATCATCATCATCATCATCATCATCATCATCATCATCATCATCAGCAGCAGCAGCATCAGCATCAGCATCATCATCATCATCATCATCATCAGCATCATCATCATCATCATCAGCATCATCATCATCACCAGCATCATCATCATCATCAGCATCATCATCATCAGCATCATCATCATCAGCATCATCATCATCAACATCATCATCAGCATCAACATCATCATCATCAGCATCATCATCATCATCATCATCATCATCATCATCATCAGCATCATCATCATCAGCACCATCATCATCAGCATTAGCATCATCATCACCATCCTCCCCCTCCTGCTCCTCATTATCCTCGTCCTCCTGGGTTTCGTGGCACCCATGGGCGACGCTGGGAATCCTAACTCGGCCTGTCCTGGTCTGTGCTGGGACTGCTCTGGCGATGGCGCAAAAGCAGGCAAGCCAGCGTGAACACCTGAGGGTGAAAGCTGCGCGGTGCAGGCTAAGTGGTGTAAGCTATGTCGTGTAAGGTGTGCGGCGTGAGCCATAGAGGTGCAAGCTACGCGCTGTCATCCCACCAGCGCTCTCGCCGTGGGTGGTTTGGGGCGCTTCCTCTTGCGTAGTCACGTTTCCCCTTTCGGTGGGGTATCACTGTTCCCTATTAGTATACACCCCTTCCCCCACGCGACTGGGAGCCAACCCATGTCCGTGCGGGAACCCCCCCACCATCCTTTTGTAAAAAACAATACGAACACACACTCTGCCCCCACCATCCCCTGTGACAAACACTACAAAACACACTGCAGCGAACCCGATGCGGCCTCCCCCCACCATCCAAACAAAAAACACTCCAAAATACACTTGGCGGCGGCGGCGGCGGTTGCGGCGGCTGCGGCGGGGGGCAGCGGTTGCGGCGGCTGCGGTGGTGGCGGCGGCGGGGGCGGCGGCGGCGGCGGGGGCGGCGGTGGCGGCGGCGGCGGCGGCAGCGGTGGCAGCAGCGACTGCGGCGGCAGCGGCTGCGGCGGCGGCGATTTGGCAGCGGGGGCGGCGGCGGCGGCGGCGGCGGCGGCGGCGGGCAGCGCGGGGCGGCGTCAGCGGCGGACAGCGGCGGCGGCGGCGGCGCGGCTGCGGCGGCGGCGGCGGCGGCGGGACGCGGCGGCGGCGGCGGCGGAGGCGGCGGCGGCGGCGGCGGCGGATTGGCCCCCACTAGCTGCCCATCCAATGACGATTGCTGCATATGCTGCGGCAAGGGCCACGCTCGGGTGCTACGGATGTGTTGGGAGGGCGGGTGGGGGTGAGCGAGACGGCTTGCGGGCGGGGAGGGAGACTCTTGATCACTGTTCCCTATTAATAAACACCCCCTCCCCCAGGCGACTGGGAGCCAACCCACGTCCGTGCGGGCCCCCACCACCATCCCTTGTAAAGAACAATACAACACACACACACACACACACACACACACACACACACACACACACACTGCCCCCACCATCCCTTGTGACAAACAATACAAAACACACTCTGTCTAATTCGTATCATGCGCAGCGAACCCGATGCGGCCTCCCCCCCACCACCCCTGTCAAAAAACACTCCATAATACACTTGGCAGCGGCGGCGGGTGCGGCGGCTGCGGCGGGTGCAGCGGTTGCGGCGGCTGCGACGGTGGTGGCGGCTGCGGCGGTGGCGGCGGGAGCGGCGGCGGCGGCGGCGGCGGCGGCGGCGGCGGCGGCAACGGTGGCGGCAGCGGTTTCGGCCGCAGCGGCTGCGGCGGCAGCGATTTGGCAGCGGGGGCGGCGGCGGCGGGCGGCGCGGTGGCTGCGGCGGCGGCGGGTAGCGGCGGCGGCGGCGGCGGCGGCGGCGGGCGGCGGCGGCGGCGAAGGCGGCGGCGGCGGCGGCGGATAGGCCCCACTAGCTGCCCATCCAAAGACGATTGCTGCATATGCAAGGGCCAGGCTCGGGTGAGATATATATATATATATAGTAATATATATACTATATATAATATATATATATATATTATATTATTTATTTTTTTTTAAAAAAAAAAAAAAAAAAAAAAAAAAAAAAAAAAAAAAAAAAAAAAAAAAAAAAAAAAAAAAAACATGCGCAGCCAACCCGATGCGCCCCCCCCCCCCACCATCCCTGTCAAAAAACATACAGAATACACTTGGCGGAGGCGGCGGCTGCGGCGGCTGCGGCGGCGGCGGCGGCGGCGGCGGCGGGGGCGGCGGCGGCGGCGGCGGCTGCGGCGGCGGCGGCGGCGGCGGCGCGGCGTGGCGGCAGCGGCTGCGGCTGCGGCGGCGGTTTGGCAGCGGGCGGGCGGCGGCGGCGGCGGCAGCGGCGGGGCGGCGGCGGCGGCGGCGGCGGCGCGGCGGGGGCGGCGGCGGCGGGCAGCGGCGGCGGCGGCGGCGGCGGCGGCGGCTGCGGCGGCGGCGGAGGCGGCGGCGGCGGCGGCGGCGGATTGGTCCCCAGCTCCCCATCCCAAGACGACTGCTGAATATGCTGAGGCTCGGGCCAGACTCGGGTGCTACGTATGTGTTGGGAGGGCGGGTGGGAGTGAGCGAGACGGCTTGCGGGCGGGGAAGGGGTAACTTGACCCCCTCCCCAACCCCGTCCCCCTGGGTTTGGGGGGGGCGTGTCGCGAGGCATGGGAGCGTCCAAGACGGCCCCGGCGTTAGTTTTACCGTGGTGTTGACCACATGTCGGCCTCCTCGGGGGGGGGGGTACGTTAGTACGGCCATTCCTTTGATCGGTCTATTCCAAGATGGCCTCCAACGCAAGACTATTCCTCTTGTTGCCAGCGTCAATCGCGTCGACCTGTGGCACCTCGCAGAAGGTGCGCCAGCTGTGAGCAGCTATAAACGACGATCTAACACTGATACCTGGAGACTACACTCGGGATGAAGTGATCTGGGCCAAACTGGTGTCAGAACACACAAGCACTTCCATTACATAGGCATAGCACACGTAACACGCCTGGTGACGTGAACGCAGCGTTACAGCTATCGCGTAGGCACTGGCGTTGTTGTCCTCATGGGCGAAAGGTTTGCCAGCATGGACCCCAACTAATGACACCGTCAACCCAGAAAATGCAACATGTGTGCTGCTACGCGTACCTATACAAGTATATGTGCATGTCTGTCGACGTCGACGTTGTGCAAGCGATATGCTGCGAAATGCATGTGCAAATATACATATAGATACTGGGCAAAGGGTTGTTTTAACACGCTGGGTATCCAACTCCACGCCAGCTGAACAGGAGCCTTGAACCCAATCGTTTGGCAGGCGTGCCATCGAATGTTCAACCCGTCTTCTGGGCAGGGATCTGCTGTCGCATCTTCCAGCTAGGCGTCCAACCTTGTTTCTTGGACGGGGTTTCGTGCTCCCGTCCCCAATGGGATTGCCTCTTCGCACTCCAAGATAGTTCCTCTTAGTCGGTGACAAAGTGGCACTGCTTGAAATCGCCACTGGACGCTGCATATTTCCGTGATGTCAACTTAGAGGCCCAAACCCGCGCATCCAATTAGGGGCAACATGTCCGCATTTTCCCCTCATGGGACTCCCCCTCGCCTCTGTCATCCCAACATTCGCATTCCTTTTTGCTCTGGAATGGCAACGTTGCATGCCTGATTCAATTGGTAATGTTGCGCTGCGCACCGTCACTCTTCCCCAGCTCGACGCTGGGCATTGGGTGCATATGGGAGTAGCACTGGTTTCGAAGCTATGCTTGGAGTGGTTAGGGGATCCTACGGCCTGTGTTCTCTTAGGAGCTATGGACTCCTTGAACGCAGGTTGGCTTCCCTCGAGCCAGGTTCAATGGACAGGGATGTCTTAGTAACTGGCTCTACGCCAGCCTCGCATCTAAACTCCTAGAGTATAATTGGCGGAGAATGGATGGGTCCTCCCTGTCGCGTGATCGATGTGCTACTGTGGGTTATTGGGCTTCTCTGTTCTGACTCCTGCTAGGAGCCAATTCGATCTTTATCGAGGCTCGGCCCTGCTGGACAGGACACTTGAACTAATTAGCAAGTTGTCCGTTTGCGCTGAAAAAATGGCATGCAGCTTAAGCCGTGCCAAGTTGTCAGCACATGTAGATTCTTCAATCACTCTTGCATGTGGATGGGCGGGTTGGTTTGATCACAGAGGAGGAGGCGGACATTGCTGAACGCCAAGCTAACGCCAGGCTTGCTTTCACAGCACAATTATGCGTCGACGTGTTCAGAGGCCCCCAGCATGAGATCCGAGCTTGCCCTAAGCGCAAGCACTCGTTCCAGGCCGTCAGCAAACGTCGGAGTTTCATTGGGACCCGCCCCCCCCCACCTCCCGCCCCTCCTTTGTCAGGCGTTTGCCCCTCCCCACACACATGCTGCTGCCACCGCATCTGTGCAGTCGGACCTCCATCGCTGGTGTACTGATGCTGTGCGCAACTCGCAAGGGAGAGGACTTGGTGGAGATTTTGCACAATAATCCGAATTAGGTGGGTTTGGGTATTGTCGTCCACATCGCGCAATTTCTGTGCGGCGTTTGAGGAGCTTCTGGAGATTCCCGGATAACTTCAGGTCGGCCATATCCCCCTACAGACGGATGTTTGACGAAACATGAGAACTAGTAATTAGCCTGGCGAAGGACCCAACCATAAGAAGTGATCCGTACCGCAATTGTGGGTACCATTTTCGGTGGATTCTTCTATGCGGCCACGAAACGTTTGAGGGGTGTGTCAAAGTGGCCCGTCGGCGGCAGGCGGCCTTTTCCACTGGGGCTTTCGGTGGAGCTTCCCATGGGGTCACGAAACGAGCGAGGTGTGTGCAGAAATGGGGCGGCACCGACATGCGGACCCTGCCGCTGCGGCCTTCGGTGATGCCGCCTCAAGCCACGAAACGTGTGAGGGGTACGCCACAATGTGGGATGGAGCCGCGTGCAGGCGCTGCCTCTGGGGCCTCAGGAGCAGAACGAGCAGCACCCTGTGGGGCCACGGGGCGCGTGAGGGCGTCGCCGAAATGGGGGGTGGAACCGCACGCGAACGCAGCCACTGGGGCCTTCGGTGGAGCTCCCTAATTATGGGGCCACGAGACGTTGGAGGGGTGTGCCGAAATGGCGAGGTGGTGGCACGCGGGCCCTGCCACTGGGGCCTTCGGTGGACCTCCCTATGGGGCCACGAAACGTGTGAGAGGTGTGCCGACATGGCGAGATGGCGGCATGCGGGCCTGCCACTGGGTCCTTCGGTGGAGCTCCCTATGGGGCCACGAAACGTGTGAGAGGTGTGCCGAAATTTCGAGGTGGCGGAATGCGGGCCCTGGCACTGGGGCCTTTGGTGGAGCTCCCTATGAGGCCACGAAACGCTGTACTGGGTGTGCCGAAACAGAAACATGCGGAGGGCAGAGGCAAAGAGGAGGAGGAGAGAGGAGGGGGAGAAGGAGAGGAGAGGAGGAGACGAGAGGCGCTGTCTCTTCAAAAAGAAGACCCGACACCACAAGATGATTGGGAAAAATATTCGAAAATTGTCAAACATACTAGAAAAGTCCATCCCCAGACTATCTGATTGACTATTTTCCAATATTCCTCCTGTAGAGGGACACGCCCCACTTAAGGATAGCTCCATGGAGAGCTGTAGGGTTGTAGAATTAGACGCCGGCACTGCAGGGTAGCCCCAAAGCTCGTTCCGGCTTCCATGAAAACACCTCGGCGCGCCCTGCCTGAACTTGCAGCGTGTCCCGGCAGGCCTGTTCCAAGCGTTTCCCAACACGTCTGCCCGGAAGCTCTCCAGACGCTCCTTTGAAAGCTGCTTCCAGGAGCCCGGCGAGCTCCCTCGATTGGCCTCTTGGACGGCCTTCTGGTGCCCCGATATCCAGTTTGGGACTACACAAGTGCTGTGGATGCCATGACAGTGGACACTCCAACAATCCGATCATTGAATTAAAGATGATTCCAATATGTGTAAAGAAGCTCTACAAATAATTCGAGCATGTCTTTTATATGTTTAAAACATGTTTGAAACATTGCCTAGCATCTGGAAATCATTTGGCAGCATGCCTCCTCTCCATTGATCGTCCTCCACAACACAAGTGGGTTGCGTGTCCTTCCTGTCTCCTGTCTCTGCTCTGTGCCTCTCCTCATCCGTCCCCCCGCGCCCGCCGCCGCAGGCGGACCGCGGCCGCCGTGAGCGAAGCCGTGGCCGCCATCTGAGGCTTCGCGGACTGTGCCGTCTGCGGCGGCTTCAACGAGATGCTGGGAAGGAGAAAGGAGTGAGGTTCAATCAGTCAGTAGGGCTCTATACCTAGAAGAGAAACAAAACAAAAACAAAAAACATAAACATAAGCTTTTGGCGTTCCGCGCGGACTTCTTGGATCCGCGCTGGACTCCCCTCCCTGGCGCGCGGAGAGCGCCAAAGGCGGCGCTGGAGGCGCCGCCGGGGGGCTCAGCGCGGATCCAAGAAATCCGCGAAGAGCGCCGAAAGTTCATGTCTACGCCGTTCTCTTCTTGGGGGAAGAAATAACCAGCCTCGAACTTATCCCTATCCCTAAGATGGGCGAGCAAAAAGCGAGAACAATCTTAGGGATAGGCCCTCAGAAACTGAGGGAATCCTTAAGATCGGCATCGAGGTGAGGTGATGTCAAACCTAGGGATAGGGATGTGTTTCAAACTGGTGAGAAAAAGGGAGTGGGGTTCAATCAGTCAGTAAGGTTCTACACCCTCCTTCTCCCTGGGCCCAGGTCCTGGGGAGGAGATGCGCCCGCATGGCGGGCGTTCTGGGCTGTGGTGCTCATCAGTGCCGCACCCCCCGCGGCAGCTGCTCGCGTGACGGGCACTTCCAAGGACGGCCGATCTGGTCCGATCCAGCCTCCCCCTCTTGGGGCACGACGGCTTCCCCAGCCCCTCATTCCACTGCATGCTCCTCCACATCCCTGATCAGGGCACCTCGCCTGGGCATCGTTTGTGCATGGGTTGGTGGGGCTACACAGACTCGGTCCCGCGCCCCGCGAGGAGAGCGAGGAAGGAGCTGGGACGAGGCCGGCGCTGGCGCCTCTCCGGTAGGAGCCCCACCCTCTGCTGGAGCCGCGGCCTGGCGACGAGGAGGCGCGAGGCAACCCTCGAGTTCGGTTCCGGAGCGTGCCAGGCATGCCGCACACCACCACGCCACCAGCCGGGGGAGGGGGCGGGGGGCGGTCGTCGGGGCCGCCGTCGTCACGGTGGCAATTGTCGGCACTGGCCGCGCCCTCCAAGGCCTCCACGAGGGCCCCAACAGAGCCCCCAGAGCGTCCCAACAGGGCCCCAGGAAGGCCCGAAGAGGACCCAAGAGGCTTCCATGATGGCCGCAAGAGGACCCCACGATGGCCCCAAGAGGCCCCCAAGACGCTACCAGAGCGGAAAATCGCAAAGGTCTTCACATTGACTCCTGTCATCGTCGTCGTCATCGTCGTCATCGTCGTCGTCGGCGGCGGCGGCGGAAGCGGCGGCGGCATCGTCCCGCGCTTCCCGCGGCTGCCTTGGCTGAGTAGTTGCCTGTCGTCCATCCCTGTTTCACCCCTCGCGTATGTCCAGGCACGGATCTATGCAGGCGACCGCTGGCAAGCCGCTACTAGTAAGCTGTGTCAGACAGATTAAAAAGTTGTGCGCTGTTCATAGAGCTAATAAAGTTGTGCGCTGTGCATCTGGCTGCAGAGCTGCATTATTACATGTGTAGTTGCTGCCAAGACGGTGGTCGTCGAGGCGATGAAGGCAGTGCGCCGCTTCCGCCATTCCTGACCAGGCCATCTCGATCGACTGCCTCACCGATCGGTGGACCGATCCTGGGGAAACGCCCGATGGAACTCACGCAAATGGTACACTGGTGCACATTGGCAATGGCAACCTCTGTACCTGCCTCCTGCCGTGCAAGACTCCTTCCGTCGAGTAACCATTAACTGCATGCACAAACAGACCTGCAAAGGAAAAACAAGATCACGCCTCAAAGAGGGCCCTCACACAGCCCAAGAGGACCCCAAGACACCCCACAACGCCTCCCAGGCGGCCCAGGGGGCCCCAAGACGGCTCCAAGAGCGTGCCCAGACGGGGGACCCACAAGGACATTTCGAGCCCTCGGCCCGGAAAGATTTCAAGGAGGCTCCAAGAGGTTCCCAAGAGGCCCCAAGAGGACCACAAGAGGTCCCCAAGAAGCCCCAGAATTCCTCCAAAGAGGCCCCCGAGAGCCTTCCGAAGAGACCCCAAGAAGCATCCATCTGGCCCACGTCAGCGTCGTCGTCGTCGTCGCCGCCGCCACCATTGTCGTCGTCGTCTCCCTTAAGGGTCGGCGGCACTGGCCGTCAAACCATCACAAGAATTCAAAAATCATGGAAATTCGAAAAAGGCGCCAAAGTAATCATGCAACAAATGATCCTGGTGAAGGGCCCAACCATATGCAGTTGTGGGTACCGCAATTGTGAATATCTTCTTCGGTGAAGCTCCCTATGGGGCCACGAAGCGCTGCACTGGGTGGGGGGGAACGCATGCGGACGGTCCCACTGGGGGGTTTCGCTGAATCTCCCTATGGGGCCACGAGACGCTACACTGGGTGGGGGGTCACATGCGGGCGGTAGCATCGGGGCCTTCGGTGGAGCTCCCTTTGGGGCCACGAAGCGCTGCACTGGGTGGGGGGGACGCATGCGGGCGGTGGCACTGGGGCCTTCGGTGGAGCTTCCTATGGAGCCACGAAACGTGTGAGGAGTGTGCCGACATGGGTGTGGGGGACGCATGCGGGCGGTGGCACTGGGGCCTTCGGTGGAGCTCCCTATGGGGCCACGAAGCGTGTGAGGGGTGTGCCAAATTGGGTGTGAGGGACGCATTCGGGCGGTCCCACTGGGGGCTTCGGTGGAGCGGAGTTCCCTATGGTACCACGAAACGTTGCACTGGGTGGGTGAAAATGCCAAATTTGGTGTCCGGGACGCATGCGGACGGTCCCACTGGGGGCTTCAGTGGAGCTTCTTATGGGGCCACGAAACGCTGTGCTGGGTGGGTGAAAACGCAAATTAGGCTTCCGGGACGCATGCGGACGGTCCCACTGGGGGCTTCGGTGTAGCTCCCCACGAAACGTTGCAATGAGTGGGCAAAAATGCCAAATTAAGCTTCCGGGACGCATGCGGACGGTCCCACTGGGGGCTTCGCTGAAGCTCCCTATGGGGCCACGAAACGCTGCACTGGGTGGGTGTAAATGCCAAGTTGGGCTTCCGGGACGCATGCGGACGGTCGCACTGGGGGCTTCAGTGGAGCTCCCTGTGGGGCCACGAAACGTTGCACGGGGTGGGTGAAAATGTCATATTGGGTTTCCGGGACGCATGCGGACGGTCCCACTGGGGGCTTCGGTGGAGCTTCCTATGGGGCCACGAAACGCTGTACTGGGTGGGTGTAAAGTAGGGAGGAGGGGGAGGAGGAGGGAGGAACGAGGGAGGAACGCGGGGACCGTCTCTTCAAAACAAAGACCCAACACCACAGGATGGTTGGGAATTCATTTGAAACGGGCAAGAGCTCAAAAATCAGGCAAGCGTGCAAATGCCATTTAGAACTGTTGCCAAAGGTACTTTCACGAGGAGACCTGCAGGCTCATATGCACTGGCATGCTCGCGCAAGCCATAGGCAGCTATGATCTGACGAGCCGCGCGACCGCACAGAGGAAAAGAGAGGAGAACGGGCATCGAGGCGTGGTGACAGGCCTAGCAAATCTGCAGGATGTGCATCGAGGCGTCGCCGTAGAAGGTGCCACGTTGGCACGGTGACGGAACTTGACGCCAGCACCAGGCGAAAACCGTGCACTGATCTCCCGCTCTGCGCACCGCGCCGCTTGGGAGGCGTGGAGCCGGCGACACGCTCATCTCTGCACGCCCGAAATGGGCACGGAAAAGATGGGAACGATGCCTAACACTAAATGTTGTCCAAAGCCAACAGCGGCCGCTGTTAGCCAGATGGCCTTCTGTCTCAGATGGACCACGTACGCGACGACACCGACAGCGATCCCTGTTCAAATGAGGGGCAACGATGGGGGGGACTGGAATAGGGGGGGATGCATCGACCTGGAATCGGCGATAGATTGGCGATAGGCCCCCGATCGTAAATCCGCACCTTCCTGGGCAGGTTGGGGCTATCGGGCCCCTGTCGGCAATCAAGGGGCGATTGGGGGTCAATGCGTCCCCCCCTATGCCTATCCCCTCCTGATCGTTGCCCCCGATCAGAGAGCACCTTCTGCTGCCGGTCGTCGTACCCACTCTGTCCGCATCCATTGAAGGGGCTCGGGATCGACGATTCATTGTGTCTGTGTTTTTTCCCCTCCTGACCTATGCCTATCCCCCCCTATCGTTGCCCCCGATGAAAGAACACCCTCTGCCGCCGGTCGTCGTACCCACTCTGTCCGCACCCATTCGGGAGCGGCCAAGAGGGGGGGTCCAAGAGGGGGGGTGCAAATCCTGACCGGCAGCACGTGCGCGGCCCAGCGGGGGGGGCCAGGGACGTATTGAAACGAGAAGAGGCGCCATGAAATCTGGGGAGACATCATGGCCCACGCCATGATATCCACCCCCCCCTAGTCAGCACCCCAGGAGGAGGAGGAGGAGGAGGAGGAGGAGGAGGAGGAGGAGGAGGAGGAGGAGGCGGAGGAGGAGGGAGGAGGAGGGAGGAGGGGGAGGAGGAGGAGGGGGGAGGGGGCAGAGGAGGAGGGGGAGGGGGCAGGAGGAGGGAGGAGGAGGAGGAGGAGGAGGAGGAGGAGGAGGAGGAGGAGGAGGAGGAGGAGGAGGAGGAGGGAGGAGGGGAGGAGGAGGAGAGGAGGAGGAGGAGGAGGAGAGGGAGGAGGAGGCGGAGGGGGAGGGGGAGGGGGGGGGAGGGGAGGGGGGAGGGTGGAGGAGGAGGAGGAGAGGAGGAGGGAGGAGGAGGAGGAGGAGGAGGAGGAGGAGGAGGAGGAGGCGGAGGAGGAGGAGGAGGAGGAGGAGGAGGAGGAGGAGGAGGGGGAGGGGGAGGGGGAGGGGGCCCCACGGCCCGCCGCGCCCCCCCCCTGGCCTCGGGCCCCGGAGGGTGCGTGTGGCTCTAGTACCCGGCAGCGGCGCGGACGCGCCGCAGCGCAGCGGCGTCGCTCTGCTGCGGCGCAGCGGCGGCGCGCGATAATGGGGGAACAACAAGTGGCATAAATGAAGGGGCCCTGGGACACACAAATAAATACACACAAATAAAATAACCCCCCTATATTTT
>CAUYUJ010018282.1:1225341-1242841 GCA_963575745.1 Prorocentrum cordatum | reverse complement strand
GAGACAACGGGAGCGGGGAGCGGTCAGGAGGCAACTACTGGGAGGTTTTCGTCAGAAGGATTGAGGAGGATTAAGCCCCATTGGGGGGCTGTTACGCCGGAGTGGGCCTCGGATTAAGCCGGATGAAGCGGGATGAACTGGGATCAGGCCGGTTTAAGCGGGATTAAGCGGGATTAAGCCGGATTTCGGACCAGGGCAAAATCAGAATTTGACCTCCCAGGAGTTGCATCCGAGAAGCGGGAAGCAGCAATGCGGGGGTCGCCCGGACCCCTCCCGGGCTCCAAACGCACCAGTTTCCCGAACCGTGCCCAGACGTGGCGAAGAGGGAGCCCCCCGAACGCCAACTGCTGTTGTCTCCACTCGCCGTCCTCTGAATCAGGGATCTTGGAGCACTCCGCGCGCCTGGCCTGCCCCAGGACGTGTCCGCGAAGGGGATCCTCTCCGACTCCGCGACGGTCTCCGCGCGAGCAGCTCCGTCAGACATGGTGCGCCGACACTTGGCGGCGCCCATTAGGTGGTGGCGCAAGGGGGGCGACCTTCTAAGAAGGCGGAGGGGCAACTTGCAAGGCAAAAGCCCGCATGGACAAGGCTTCTTAGGAGAAGGGCTGTCTTCTAAGAAGCCCGCCTGCCTTCCTAGAAGACCCGCCGCCTTCGGAGAAGCCCACACCACTGGCGACAACTCCCTTGTGGGCGCTGCCAAGGCACCAGATTCGCAGGAGCACATGGCTGCTTCTTGCTGAGCAGGTGCCGTCGGCCTAAACCCCTCGAGACAAACGGGCTGCGAACAACTCGCGTCAGGGGCTCTGTCAAGGTTGGGCGCGGGTTGGATGGGAGACGTAATATGTGTCTCTTCATCCGCATCGATGACTCGAGATATCGGAGGATCGATGGCCTGAGTCGAAAGCTCGAGGGCTCCAGGGGGGCACGCAACCGGGGAAGTCAGAGCCTTCATTTAGTTATCCGCACCAAGTGGGCATCCGAAAGCAAAACACTATACCCTCCTCCCCCACCTCCTCCTCCACCTCCTCGCCCCTCCTCCTCCTCCTCCTCATCCTCCTCCTTCTCTGGCTGTTTCTTCTCCTCCTCCTCCTCCTCCTCGTCAATTCCTTTTCCATATCAATAACTTCTCCCTGTCGCACCCCGAGGCAAGTTTTTGGGGCGGGCCGGGCGTTTCGTCTGAGACTTCCTCAACACTTATGACCCTGAAGCTTAAACATTGGCCTCAATTCACAAATTGAAAGCGGGTCGTTTTCAAAATGCGATTTTCGCCTTAGTGCCGCGTACATCCGATTGAAAACTTGTTTAAAAAATGTATTGAAAGCGGCCGTTTTCACAATGTGGCTCTCGTCATAGCGCCGCGCACAGTCTTTTGAAATAATTGCAAGAGCTACGAGGATTGAGGGCGGGCCGGTTTCAAAATGTGGCTCTCGCCTTAGCGCCGCGTACATTCGCTCACAATAATAATTGCACGAGCTTCACGGAAAGGAGGCGGTTCCTTTTCAAAATGTGGCTCTCCCCCTAGCACCGCGCACACTCGTTTTAAACATCTACAAGAGTTTCACACATTTCCATGATCCAATGTAGCAGAAATGGTGTTTCGGAAGGATTCAGGATTATGAGGGTGCAACAGTTACGTTGATTCGCGGTGTTGGAGTCCCAGGAATGTCTTTCTGGCGCGATTCAGGATAATCAAGAGGCACCAGTCAGGTTGATCCGTTGCGTTGGAATTCCGAGAAAAATGTTTTGGCATGCTTCAGGGTCTTCAAACGGTCTTCTTCCAACGAGGCAGTTCCTCACTGGAAATGAACCGTTGTAAAAGCATGTGGAGTGAGTGCTTGGAGGGAGGGTATGTTCCAACATCGTCCTCCTCCTCCTCCTCCTCCTCCTCCTCCTCCTCCTCCTCCTCCTCCTCCTCCTCCTCCTCCCCTCCTCCTGGTCCCAATCCCTCTCTCTCAGACACAGACCACCTCCTGCTTCTCCTCCTCCTCCTTCTACTACTCCTCCTCCTACTCCTCCTCCTCCTCCGCCTCCTCCTCCTTTCACTCGTCGTCTGTTTTGACTGCCACCAGAGTTTAGCGCCAAGAAAACGACGAGAGGAGATGGAGAGAGGAGGAAGAGGGGGGGGAGTGACGGGAGAGACGGGGGACAGGAGGATAACACGAGGAGAAGGGGGAGGAAGATGACGACGACGATGACGAGAACGGGGAAGAAGAGGACGACGAGGAGGGGATGAGGGGGCGGGTGGGAGAAGAGAAAAACTGGAGAGCAGGACCAGACCAGGAGAGGAGCTGAAGGAAGAGGCGAAGGGGAGGGCCTGACGACCTGAAGACATGAAGACATGCAGACGGATCCCTTCCTGCATGAGGTGGTGGGATCTCGGCCTCACGTCCTGAAGACGAGGAGACTTAATGGCCTGATCATCGTGCATTCATGTCCTCAGGTCGTCGGCCCGACGACCCGATCTTCACGTTTCCATGTCTTCATGTCGTCGGCCCGACGACCCGATCTTCACGTCTTCATGTCTTCATGTCGTCGGGCCAACGACCCGGTCTTCATGTTCTCGTGTCTTCAACAGTCGTCGGTCCCCCCCCCTTCCGGGCAAGGGTCCCAGCCTCGCCGAAGCTGTGAGGAACCCGGCGAGGCCCGCCGAATTTGCCAACCGGGCCCGCAGAACCAGACGCATGCGAAGGGGCCCTGGGACACATCAAATTGTGTCTGCGTGTTTTTGTTCCCTCCGCCAGGCCGGCGCTCGCCCCGGAGGAGGCGTGGAGAGCGGACCCCGTCTTCTAGGCGACGGGCTACCTTCGGGGGCGGAAAGGAGGAGGAGGAGGAGGAGGAGGAGGAGGAGGAGGAGGAGGAGGAGGAGGAGGAGGAGGAGGAGGAGGAGGAGGAGGAGGAGGAGGAGAAGGAGAGGAGGAGGAGGAGGAGGAGGAGAAGGAGGAGGAGGAGGAGGAGGAGGAGGAGGAGGAGGAGGAGCATGGCCCCCCGGCTTGGCCAGGCCCAGGCGGTCGGGCGCCACTCCTCGGCCCGCGGGCCCTGGCCAGAGCAGGCCAGAGCAGGCTGCCCGCGCCCGCGACCCGAACCAGCCTCGAACGCACCCCTATCCCTAAGATGGGCGAGCAAAAAGCGGGGCTCATCTTAGGGATAGGCCCTCAGAAACTGAGGGAATCCTCAAGATCGGTATCGAGGTGAGGTGACGTCAAACACAGGGATGGGGATGTGCTTCAAACTGGTAAGACCCCCGGAGACAGCGAGACACGCAGGAGCGGGACTCCCCGACCCCAGAGCCGGTCCTGATGTCCACGGACCAGTTGACTCTGGTGATCTTGCCCTCGGGCACCTCTGGAGGAACAAAAGTAAAGGCATAAGCACGTAGACTTTTGGAGCTCCGCGCGGATTTCTTGGATCTGCGCTGGACCCCCCCTCCCTGGCGCGCTCCGCGCGCCAGGGGCGGCGCCGGAGGCGCCGCCGGGGGACGCGGATCCAAGAAATCCGCGCGGAGCGCCACAAGTTACGTCTATGGCGGTTTTTCTGTGAGAGCGGGGGCAAGGAAGAGGGCGGCGACAGAGAAGGAGAAGGGCATGGAGCAGGATGAGGCAGGAAAGAGGTGAGAAAATAGGTAGAATCAAAAGCATGTCCCACGTGAGAATCCCAAGGACTGGAGAATCACACCCTTGACCCCAACAGAATCTTCGCCGCGCGCGAATGGATACGCGATGACCACGAGAAATGCAATGAGATCCGCCGACGCGCCTGCAACGGATCGTGTGTGTCGGGCCCTTGCTTTCATTTCTTTTCCTTGCGATGCGATAGCCAGTGAAGGCCCCCCAGCGCATCAGGCGAAATACGAGTTCACCTGCTTTATTCGGCGGCGCGCCCAGGGGGGAGTGAGAATGATGGGTAAACTTTCCACCACCACTGCCATGGGCCGGGGGAGAAGGGAGGATGGGGGAGAAGGGAGGATTTGGAGGTCCTCCTCCTCTTCCTCCTCCTCCTCCTCCTCCTCGTCCTCCTCCTCCTCCTCCTCCTCCTCCTCCTCCTCCTCCTCCTCTTCCTCCTCCTCCTCCTCCTCCTCCTCCTCCTCCTCCTCCTCCTCCTCCTCCTCCTCCTCCTCCTCCTCCTCCTCCTCCTCCTCCTCCTACTCCTCCCTCTCCTAAATGTGATCGTGGTGGTGGAAAATCGGCCCATCAGAGAAGGGGCCGGCCTTCTCAGAAGGCTCGGAAGTCCACCGGTGTTCTGAAAAGTAGTCTGAGCCTTCCCCAAAAACGCCGAAACCTCTCAGAAGGCCGCAAGGATTCTGAGAAGCCCCGCCGCCTCTTAAGAAGTCCTGCCCGCTCTTACTTCCCCCCCCCCTCGCTCGCCGCCGAGTGACTCGGTCCCTGGGCGTTTGCCACACAGGCGGAAAGAAGAAGGCCGTGAGCCCCTCATCAAAGAGCCAAGCCCGGGACTACAGGAGCCCAAGGACACACAAATGAATTCGCCAGCCCCACAGGCCAGAATCGTGCTACAATCTCTGGTAAAAATGCAATAATATTTCTAGATCGCGCGCACGCGGCAGCCCCTGAGGGTCCGCGGACGGAAACAAAAAAAACGGCAGGGTCCCGGCAAGGTCCCGGCAAGGTCGGATCCGAGATGCCAGAACTCCCTCCGAGCGCCCCAATGAGGCGCCACAAGGGTGGCACGCCCCACGGCCTCAGGCCAAGAGCGTTCCAAGATGGTCCACGTTGGTCCCAAGATGGCCCAAGAAGCGCCCAAGACGCTCCAGGAGGGTTCCAAGAGGACTTCGAGAGGCCCCGAAGACGCAAAAGTCATTGATGTTGCTTGAGTTTTCGTTCGATTTGGGCAATACCGCCTTTTCGAGCTGCCGACCGCCCTCGATTGCCCAAGAGGCTCCAAGATCGCTCCAAAACGATACAGAAAGCCTCCAAGAGGTTCCCCAAATTGCCCAAGGTGGGCCCAAGGAGGCACAAGAGACCTCCAAGACGGCCCCAAGATGGCCCCAAGAGGAGGCCCCCTAAAGAGGGAACCCGAGCAGACATTTCGAGCTCTCGGCCCCAAGAGTCGCCCAGGAAACCCACAGAGCCCCCCAAGAGGCCCAAGAGGCCCCCAAAAGGCCCCAAAAGAGGCTCCTAAGACCCCCCCCCCAACAGGGCCCCAGGAAGCACCAAGAGGCCCCTGAGAAGCCCCCAAGAGGCTCCCCAGAGGCATCAAAACTGCCCCCCAGAGGCTCCCGAGACCCCTCCGAAGAGACCCCAAGAGGCATCCATCAGGACTCTGACCCACAACCCAGGTACATCTCGAAACTCTGCTGGAGCTCTCTTGAGCCATCTTGGCGCCCGATATCGGCTCTCTTCGACAGGGTGCGAGCCACATCTCCAAAGATCTCATCGAGGACAATCCAGCCTGCCTTACCATTCCCCATGGGTACGAGCACAGCACCATGCAACCACCGTGATGATAAATGGGCCGGCGGAGCGAGCGAAGCGATTAAATGAACACTAATCCCAGGATCCCTTACAGTTTCCATGTTTTCTGGACTCGGCTTCCCCTCCACTTCCCATATTCTCCCATAACTATGTTCCTGGGAATCGACGTCTACTTGTATCTGTGTATCTTCCCCTTCTGAAAGATGCACGCGCCATTCCAGGCGCTCCTGGCCCGCCTCAGGAATGTGCCCTGCTTGCTGGCTGAGAAGGTTCCCTGCGGCCTCGCCTTCTGGCTCACGCGACTGAAGACGAACAGACAGCACACACACACACACACACACACACACACACACACACACACACACGTATTCATAATGAGGCTGACCCGCGCCTCGCGTTGTAAGGCTGCGCTAGAGGTACGGGCGCGGGTGTTCGCACCCCGAAGGGGGCCCCCGTGCGAGCAGGGATTGCAATCCGAATCCGACAACACACACCCATGGCCCTTACAGAAGCCCGCTGGGACAAATCTGGGGCCGTATAGGTACGGGTGCCAATAACCAGCCCATGAACCGAGACCCGCAAGCGCGGCAAACGCATGAGGCTGTTAGCCGGCGGCGAGCGAGGGAGAGAAGTGAGAAGAAGAAGGCCTCCTCAGAAGGCTCGGAAGTCCCCCGGCCTTCTGAGAAGTGCTGCAAGCCTTCCCCGAAGGCAGACAAGAGCTCCTCGGAAGCCGCGAGGGCTTCTGAGATTTGGACGCCCGAAATGGGTACCGAAAAAATGGGTACAATGCCCAACAGCAAATGTTGCCCCAAACCAACAGCGGCCGCTGTTGGGCAGGCGGCCCTCTGTCTCGAATGGACACAGGCCGCGGCGGCGTGGACAGCGAATCCTGTCCAAAATGAACAAGATCCGCTGTTGGGTATGGTACCCATTCTTTCAGCGCCCATTTCGTTCGTGCAGGTGAGAAGTCCCGCCGCCTTCTGAGAAGGCCTCCTCCCCCTCGCCTCCCCCCCCCTCGCTCGCCGCCGAGGCAGGCGATCCCCTCCCGGCCAGCCCGCTCGCCCCCTCCGCCTCCGGCACCAAGGGGGCGAGGCAGCCGCCCGCGCCGACCGCCCGCCGAGGAGGGGCGAGGCACGGAGGCGGGGCCCGACCGGCCACCGCTCCGCCCGCGCGCACGGAAGAGGCGCGCGCGCGAGGTGGCCCCGACCGCCCCCCGCGCACGCACGCGGCATCGCCACGGGAGGGCTCCCGTTGTGTTCGGTCGGGCCCTGTCCCTCTGCAGGAGGGCTACTCCAGAATGGTCACCAAAAAAAACTACGGGGACTATTTTTGGGGGGGTATTTGTTTTGACCGCTTTGGAATATCTGTTGAGCATGTTTTATCCTTTCGTCGGAAATCCCCCATGCAAGGGGACACGCCCGACTGAACCGGTGTGTGGAAGGTGTCTGCCCTCCCCCCCGTGGTGTGGTGGCGCGGATAGCCCTCTGCCCACGAGGCGGCTGAGCATCCAGGTGACGATCGCCGACGTGGCGCCTGCCTTGGCATGGCGTCCAGTGGCCCCGTGTCTGCATGGTCTGAACTCCACGATTTCGGTCGACCTCGACGGAAAGGAAACGAAGAACAGAAACATTGACGGACTGAGCAGGAGGAGCACGAGGAGGAATGCATCGAAACGTCTCCAAAACAGTCGGCTACGGTGAGGGGAGTCGCATGGCTGCAGCTGCGCTGCGAAGCTCCTCATCGCTCGACTCTTGCGTGGCAGTTGGCGTTCAGGCCGACTGAAGCAGCTAAGAAAGGGAGTGGAAAAGACGGCGCTGATGGCAGTGCTGCGCAGTCATACAGGAGAGGCCAGTCCACAAGAAACCTTCCACAAGAAATCCGACCCTGAGACCCCAGGGCGTCCATTGATTTTTGGTGTGGGGACGTCTCGCCCTCCATCGCAAAACCTCGAAACCCAAGAAACCCAGGGCACCCTGGAGGCGAGCAGGGCGTTTCTGGGCATGGGTCCCCACCTGTAGTGCGTGAGCCACCAGAACCAGCTCGGAGAAGACCGAGGAGAGCAGCACCACGACAGCAGCAGCACACGCAGGACGTGGGACGGACATGAAGACGGCCTTTTGGTTCGACTCCAGCAGGTGGGCGGATAGCCGGCACGAGGAAAAGGAGCTCGGCCCAGCTCCTGGATCCCAGGGCTTTCCCCACAGGACTCGTCGAACGTGAATCGACGTCTGTTGCTTCCGGTGCCCGCGTGGCGCGGGCGCTGCTCCAGTGCCAGCAGGAGGTAGTACTAGGCCGACAGGCAGGGGTGCCCGAAAGCCGGCGGTGCCCTCACAGCAACGAGGAACGCGTCTTGGGACGAGTCTCGGGGGCCACATGCGAACCCTACCCCTACCCCCCACGATTTCTGAGGGGGAGGGTGGGGTTCACTTTGCTCGGGAGCTCCCCAACGAAGTGAACCCCACCCTCCCCCTCAGAAATCGTGGGGGGTAGGGGTAGGGTTCGCATGTGGTCCCCTACGAGTGCCCGAACTCTCGAGCGCTGCGATGTCGGGCAGCGCTTCGATCCATGCCTGACGAGGCTGGCAGGACCAGCCCTCCTCGTCCCGAGCGGTTCTGTGGACAGGCCTGGGGCCCTGGGCGGGCCCCGGGGGCACGAGGCAGGAGAAGCGGAGCCGGGAGCCCGGTTTCGTGCGTGGTTCTGTCGCCACATGATCAAGGATGCTCCTCGATGGCCCTCGCCGAAGAAAAAATGCACAAGTCCGAGCGATGCAGAGATGCCGAAGGCAGGGGGGAGGACGAGGCGGCGCGCGCGGGCCGCTGGCAGACGGCGGGGGGGCGCTCGCTCCACGAGGTGCCCGGGAGGCCCTCGGGCCCTGGAGGAGCCCTTCTTCGACGAGGGCGGCGGTGATGTCCTCCAGGGAGGGCCCTTATTCGACGAGGCCCTATAGACGACGAGGCCCTATAGAAGCCCTTATTCGACGAGGGAGGGCGGCGAGGAGCCCTTATTCGACGAGGGCGGCCGTTGGTGTTCCACCAGCTCCAAGACCCTAGATGACCTGTCTGAGAGTTCCTTGCCCCGGTGCCTTCATCGTAGGGGCAGAGGAGGAGAGCAGGACTGGAGCCCTTCCAGATGGGGTCGGAGTAGATGGGGTCGGAGGATCGCGCCACATCGCCAATGCATCGCCGACACAACGCCGATGCATCGGCGATGCATCGGCGACGTCGGCGATGCATCGGCGCCATCGACGTGGGGAAGTTCTGGCTCCACATCGAGCCGCGTTGTCGATGCATCGGCGATACGGATGCGGAGCGATCCTCCGACCCCACCTACTCCGACTCCATCTGGGAGGCCTGGATTATCGAACGGTTCCCTGCCGTGCCCTCATCGTAAGGGCAGACGGGAAGAACAGCAAGGGCAACCGCTCATGCCACAGCGGAACTGTGGCCTGATGAGGGGAAAAGGCACGGCCTACAGGACTGACGGAGGTAGGAGGAATGGAAAAGAGGAGGTACAGTCGGCCCGTATCAGAAGGATGCGCGATAAGGATGCAAGGGCCTTGGAATCCCAGGTCGAAGCTTCTCGAGCGGGGCGCGGCCAACGAACGTGGCCAAGGATGGACAGGAGGGCACCCCCGGGACCCATCCTTGCGATGCGGGCTGACTGTAAGATGAGGAGGACGAGGACGAGGAGGAGGAGGAGGAGGAGGAGGAGGAGGAGCAGGAGGAGGAGGAGGAGAGGACGAGGAGGAGGACGAGGAGGAGGACGAGGAGGACGAGGAGAAGGACGAGGAGGAGGCAAGACAACAGAACACACACGACGGAACGGAACAGGATGGAGGCAGAAGAGGAGAACCGGAACCGCAACCTCGGCCGGCAGCGACAGCCCGGGCGGCTCGTCGCGCAGGCGGCCCGCCACAGGCGTCTGGCCCTCCTGCATGCTCGCGACCTGCGCGGAAGCGGGGCCCTGGCAGGCTGCCGCAGGGAGGCCCCCTCCTTCTCCTCCTCCTCCTCCTCCTCCTCCTCCTCCTCCTCCTCCTCCTCCCTCCTCCTCGTCCTCGTCCTCCTCCTCCTCCTCTGCGTGCCTCCTCCTCCTCGTCCTCGTCCTCGTCCTCGTCCTCCACCTCCTCCTCCTCCTCCTCCTCCTCCTCATCCTCCTCCTCCTCCTCCAGGGGCCTGGGAAGCCTGAGGCTGGAGGTGTGTGGCAGTGGGCCACACGTTCGAGCGATGGAAGAAGTGAACCTGTCACCAAGCCCTAGAGACCTGAAACAGGATCGACCCCAGAACCCGGAAAGGGATATAGAAATGCAAACCATGGAGACTGCAATTGCAATGCTCAAGGTAACGCTGGTGATGTACTGTGCTAAGGGCTGTTTTATGTTGTGCTGTGATGAATTGAAACATGCCATACCGCGTTGAACTGTGCCGTGCTCTCTTGCGTTGTGGATCAGGTCGCTCTTGGCATCAGAAACCTGACCGAACTGATCTGGATGGTAAGTTCGAGCTGCCTGGACGCATATCTCAAGCTGGTCGCAATCGAACCGCGCGGGGCGCTCGGCCAGCTCGAGCTCAAGATCTGATTCGGTTCCGTAACGGGGCGAACCAAGAGGGGGCGACTCCGAACCGACGCGAAACGCACCGAGAGTCGACGGACCGAAGCTCAGCGAACCAAACAGCCACGACCTGTATCAAGACGAACCGAAACGATACGAACCGAGACGAAGGCGGAACCGACCCGAATTGAAGCGAGGCAAGATAAACCGAGACGAGTACGCTTCGGCTCACCATCCTGGAACTGCATGGCGTCGCCTGACGAGGGGGCCACACTCCGAGGTGCCAAGGCCCCTTGCAGATAACCAGGGCCGCGATTTGGCGTAAAGTGTTATTGATACGTGCTGTGCTGCCCTGTGCTGCGTCATGCTGGGTTGAACTGTGCTGTTCTCTGTTGCGTTGTGGATCAAACCATCCTTGGCGACCCCAATCCTGCTTGAACTGATCTGGATCTTAAGCTCAAGCTGCCCACTCGCTTGGTTCCCCAAAAGCTGGCTGCAGTCGTGACATGCGGGGCGTTCAACAGGCTCGAACTCAAGATCTGCTTCAGTTCCGAAGTGGGACGAACCGATCGGGGGCGAATCCGAACCGAAACGAAACGCACCCAGACGACGAGTCCCTCCCGTGGGCATCGTTCCTGGATGGGCTGGTGGGGACACGACGCGAAGCGTCAACAGTTCTCCTAGGAGCCTCAATTCGGCACTCTGCTCACACACTTGGTCGTCATGGGAGCTCGGCTGGCTCCGAAGACTGCTCCTTGGGGCCTTCACGTGGCACATCCCTCAAGCATTTCATGCCCCAAGGACCTCCAGGGGCAATCCGCTGACCCCTCATACGGTTCAAGGGAGCGTCGATGTTGCACACCCCTCACGCACTTCGTCCCCCATGGACCTCAAAAAGGCCCTATGCTGGCTCCGAAGACCGCCTGCCCCACCAAAGGGACGCCAAGATAGCCCTTAAGGAAAAGTTCGACGAGTGGTACCGATCCTCGTCCAAGCCATTACCCGAACACCGATTCATTGCAACATTTGCGTGCGTGTCTCCCTCTGGGAGCCCGCCGAGACGCCCGCTCTGCGGGCTCAATTCGGTAGCCTCCTTGCGGACCCTCGCAGTGTTAGGCTTCGAGAGTAGATGATGAGATGATGATGACATGGAGAAGGGTGAGAGGCGTGCAGAAAGACATGCAAAGAAGGGCTTCGCGGATTCCGCAATCCGGATTATCCTGAAGCAAGAAACATGGTCGACCCACGAACCCAGAAAGGAAGATAGAAATGCAAGGCATCGCAACGTTTCAAAGACACCTGATTGAGCGACGGGCAAACGCAATGCTGAATGTATCGATCTTGATGTAGCGTGCCGAGGGCTGTGCTGTGCTGCGCCGTGCTGAATTGAGATGCGCCGTGCCGTGATTGTGCTCTGTAGCGTTGTGGATCGAGTCCTCCTTTGCATCCGAGTCCTGACCGAACTGATCTGGATCTTAAGCTCGAGCTGCCTGAACACATAGTAGCTGCCCCAGAGCTCATTGACAGGGGGATATGCTAGGAGGACGCGCCGCGGAACGTCCCAAGGGACGCGCCAGGCGACGTGCCAGGGGACGTGCCACGGGGACGCACCGCGGGACGTGCCAAGACGACGCGCTACGGAACGTGCCAATGAACGTGCCACGGGACGTGCCAGGGGACGCGCCGCGCGACGTGCCAGGGGAGGGGGACTCGCCACAGGACGCGCCACGGAACGTGCCAAGGAACGTGCCAGGTTGCAATACTGATGGAATGTATCGATCTTGATGTACCGTGCCGAGGGCTGTGCTGTGCTGCGCCGTGCTGAACTGCGATGTGCCATGCTGCGATTGTGCTCTATAGCGTTGTGGATCGAGTCCTCCTTTGCATCCGAGTCCTAACCGTACTGATCTGGATCTTAAGCTCGAGCTGTCTCAGCACATAGTAGCTGCCCCAGAGCTAATTGACAGAGGAGCATGCTAGGAGGACGCGCCGCGGAACGTCCCAAGGGACGCGCCAGGCGACGTGCCAGGGGACGTGCCACGGGGACGCACCGCGGGACGTGCAGAGGGGACGCGCTACGGAACGTGCCAATGGACGCACCACGGGACGTCCCAGGGCCACGATCCCTCGTAAATTACAATGGGATTGCGCTCCCAGGGCCCCGACCACTTGTAGATTACGCTGCGTCCGCGCTCCCAGGGCCACGATCCCTAGTAAATTACGCTGCGTCCGAGCCCCCAGGGCCCTAATCCCTCGTATTTTACGCTGCGCCCGCGCTCCAAGGGCTACGATCCCTAGTAAATTACATTGCGTCCGAGCTCACAGGGCCCCGACCCCTTGTAAATTACGCTGCGCCCGCGCTCCGAGGGCCACGATCCCTCGCAAATCACGCTCCGTCCGCGCTCCAAACGCCACGATCCCTCGCAGATTACGCCGCGTCCACGCTGGGGCGTCCAGGTCTCTCAAGTTTTGCAGAACAGGCGTTTCGCTCGAGACATCCTATTTGTTTTGGCGCGGGGGGCGCACCATCCTCGAGCGGGCACGCAAACACTCCTGTGTGGCCCAGGAAACCCTAGAAAAACAAGCGAACTAGTCGAGACACCCTCGAAATTCCTGCGCGCGGGACGCGGCACGCTCGAGACATCCTCGAAATTCCTGCGCGGCTGGACGCTTTCCGCGTCGCGGTCGGGGCTCCAGACCTCGGTTCTTTTCAAGGATTCTGCGAAAAATGCCCCGCACCCTCTGGTTTACGAAAGAAAACGGGGGTCCGCGGGCCCCGCTATCTGTTGAGGATCCGAGGTGGGAGGGCGACTTCCCTCGAGGGGCACGCGCGAAACGCATTTTTGTTCACGCCGAATTGGACTATACCTCGTTTTTGAACGAGCGGGAATATGCCGGCCCTCCTTGCGGGGGGGGGGGGGGGGGGGGAATAAACCAGCTAAAAGAGAGCCCTGGAACGGCGCCCTTTCTGGGAAAAAGCGCTCATGTTCCTGTGTTGCTGAAAGGATCTTAGCTCCGCTGGCGACTTCCTCGGGGGCCTCTTGACGACCTCTTGAGCGTTCTTGCAAGCATGTTCGGCAAAATGGAAGCATCTTGACTGGAGCAGTCCTTGGCCGTCCCGGGGGCCTCCTGGACTGTCCTGGGCGTGTCTTGGGGCTCTCTGGGGCCGTGTCGGACGTGTTCTGGCAGTCTCGGAGGGGATCAGGATCCCTGCCACTGACATGGAGGTCTGGAGGTTACCCTTGAGTCCCCTGGCCCTGGCCCCTGGGCACATGTGTTTACACGAAGGACAGAGAGAGACAGAGAGAGACAGAGAGAGAGAGAGAGAAAATACAAAGTGGGTAGGACCTGAGAGGGAGGCAGGGAGGAAGAACAGGGAAAGGAAAGCAGAAGGGAAGGCAGATGCAGAGGGCGCCATGTCTGCACAAGGCTGCGGGCTTCCGACCGACGCCATGGACATCATTGCCGCCATGCGGGGGGACATGTCGACGGGGCTCGGCGGCGGCATTCCCGCCATCATGAGCCTGTGGGAAGAAGGGCGAGGAGGCGATAGAGGGAGGAGGAGGTGGAGGAGGAGAAGGGGGAAGACGGAAGGGCCCGCCACCGTGCCCGTGGCGTGTGCGTCAGCTCTCCAGTCGGGCTGTGCAGCCGGCCAAGGGCGGCCCGCCACCCTGGCCGCGAGAGCCTCGAGACTCGGAACCCCCCGTTTTGCTCCCGAGCGCTCTGCTTGGCTTCAGGGCGGCCTCAAGACGGGCCAAGACTCGGGGATGGACAGAACACCCTTTAGTAAAACGTGGTTTAGTGAAAACGACCTGAGGCCCAAACCTGGCGGGCGCAAGCCTGGAAAATAACGGCCACGGCGCCCTCTCGAGAACCGAAAACGGACAATTCACTAATCGACGTGTCACTGTTGGGGGTTCTGTCCACCCCCGACTCAAGACGGGCCAAGACCACCTGAGCGACAAAACAGATCGGGTCTTGCGCGAGATGGCATATCGACCCTACGCCGCGGCTTGCGCGGGCCGCCCGCGAGGCACACATGATTGGGAACGAGGGCTCTCACGCGCCACCTTACGCGGGCAGCTTATGCGCCAGTGTCGGTGAAGACGACCCCGTTCTCTTCCGTCGCTCACCTGGTGACCACCTCAAGACTCGGACAGCACAAAAGGCGGGGGAAGGCAAGGGGGAGATCAGCCAATCAGCTGCACGCGGCTCGCTTTTCCAGCGCCTCCCAGCACTGGGGAGGCACCATGGATCGAGGGACGGACCAGGCGGTGGGCCCGAAGCCAGCTGCATGCAGCAGATTTCGTCATCCCCCCTCTCGGCGGCGAGCCTGGGGGGAAGTGAGAAGGAGAAGGCCCTCTCAGAAGGCTCGGAAGTCCCCCGGCCTTCTGAGAAGCTGCCTAAGCCTCCCCCGAAGACACAAAACATGAGCGACCCACAAACCCGGAAAGGAATATAAAAAGTAAGGCATCGCAACATTTCAAAGACACCTGATTGGGCGACGGGCAAACGCAATGCTGAATGTATCGATCTTGATGTACCGTGCCAAGGGCTGTGCTGTGCTGCGCCGTGCTGAATTGCGATGCGCCATGCCGCGATTGTGCTCTATAGCGTTGTGGATCGAGTCCTCCTTTGGATCCGAGTCCTGACCAAACTGATCTGGATCTTAAGCTCGAGCTGCCTCAGCACATACTAGCTGCCCCAGAGCTCATTGACAGGGGGATATGCTAGGAGGACGCGCCGCGGAACGTCCCAAGGGACGCGCCAGGCGACGTGCCAGGGACATGCCACGGGGACGCACCGCGGGACGTGCCCAGGGGAAACGCTACGGAACGTGCCAATGGACGTGCCACGGATGTGCCAGGGGACGCGCCGCGCGACGTGCCAGGGGGACTCGCCACGGCACGCGCCACAGAACGTGCCAAGGAACGTGCCAGGTTGCAATGCTGAATGTATCGATCTTGATGTACCGTGCCGAAGGCTGTGCTGTGCTGCGCCGTGCTGAACTGCGATGTGCCATGCCGCGATTGTGCTGTATAGCGTTGTGGATCGAGTCCTCCTTTGCATCCGAGTCCTGACCGAACTGATCTGGATCTTAAGCTCGAGCTGCCTCAGCACATAGCTGCCCCAGGGCTAATTGACAGGGGGACATGCCAGAAGGACGCGCCAGGCGACGTGCCAGGGACGTGCCACGGGGACGCACCGCGGGACGAGCCAGGGGGACGCGCTACGGAACGTGCCAATGGACGTGCCACCTCATGCTAGACATCTACTACCTGGGCGAACTGGACACGTGAAAACAAGTGGTTCGCTCGAGACATCCTCAACACCTCGTCATGTTAGACGTCAGTTTCAAGCCCCCAGGAAGGCCCCAGGAGGCCCATGTTAGATACCCCCTAGGTGGCCTGGACACGTTGAATCACCTGGCTCCGCCATGTTAGATATCCCCCTCTGGACGGCCTGGACACGTGCAACCACATGGTTCCAATGCGGGACAATCATGTTAGAAACCCTCCTGGGTGGCCTGGACACGTAAACACACGTGGGACCAGCTATGGGCAACCATATTAGACACACTCCTGGGTGGCCTGGACATGTTAAAACACGTGGTCCTTGCTCATGACAACCATGTTAGATATCCCCCTGGATGGCCTGGACACGTAAAAATACGTGCTTCAAGCTCTGGGCAACCATGTCAGATATCCCCCAGGGTGGCCTGGACATGTTAAAACACATGGTGCCAGCTCGGGACAACCATATTAGATACACCCCATGGGTGGCCTGGACACGTTAAAAGCACGTGGTCCTTGCTCGGGACAACCATGCTAGATACCCCCTAGGTGGCCTGGACACGTAAAAACACATGGTTCCAGCTGGGGACAACTATGTTAGATACCCCCCTGCGTGACCTGGATACGCTGAATTCGTGCTCCTGCTCGAGACATCCTCGCAACGTCTCCCCTGGGGTAGCGCTTTAAGCCCCCCGTGCGTTTCCTGATAATTCGGCGTTGGGCCCGACGCCATGTTGGATATCCCCCCTGGGCGGCCTGGACATGTTAAAACACATGGTTCCAGTTCGGGACAATCATGTTAGATACCCCCCTGGGTAACCTGGGCACGCAAAAACACGAGGTTCCAGCACAGGACCACCATGTTAGATACCCCCCTGGGTGGCCTGGACACTTGCAGAAACGCGGTTCCAGCGCAGGACCATCATGTTAGAGTTAGATACCCCTCCTGGGTGGCCTGAACATGTAAAAACATGTGGTTCCAGCTCGGGACCACCAAATTAGATATCCCCCTGGATGACCTGGACACGTGTTAACGCGTGATTCCAGCTCTGGGCCACCATGTTAGATACCCCCCCATGGCCTGCACACGTAAAAACTCACAGTTCCAGCCCACCCAGGGGGGATATCCGACATCCGGTCGTCTGGGGCGCCTGCGACGGACAACCATGTTGGATACCCCCATGGCTGACCTGGGCACGTGAAAACAAGCATTTCGCCTGAGACATGCTCTGAACTCTGGCCCCCCACAAGGCCCCCGCTCGAGACATCCCCCCACTCGGCAAAATCAGCGTTTCGCTCGAGACATCCTCAACAACAAATTCTGAAAAACGCTTGAGACATCCTCAAACATAATTTCGCTGGCCCTACGCGATCCTTTAATTCATCGTGAATAATTTCGCTGGCCCTACAGCCGTCGAAACCGGGGGTAAACCATCTAAAAGAGAACCCTGGGCCCATGCCCTTGTCCGGGAAAAACTCAGAAGGCGCGAGGGCTTCTGAGAAGTCCCGGCGCCTTCTGAGAAGGCCTTCTCCTTCTCGCTTCCCTCCCTCGCTCGCCACCGACCCTTGACCCCCCCCATTCGAGAGGAACGGAACAGAACTTTAGGCACAAACGTTCGGCGCGGACTTCTCGGATCGGCCCCTGGATAAACGGGGGGGGAGAAAGGTGCCTCTCTCGGGCCCCAAAGGCCCCCTTCGGAGCCCTAAAAGGCCCCTGCTCTGCAGCCCTCGCTGCCCCCCATTAATCATTGGCGGCGCGCACAAGGGGGTGGAGGGAGGGGGGAGGGCTTCTTAGAAGGAGGCTGCTTCTTAGAAGGCGCCGGCCTTACATCTATAGATAAGGCCCGCGCCTTCTAAGAAGCAGGGGTGCTTCTAAGAAGCCCTCCCCCCCTCCCCCACCACCCCTCTGCGCGTGGCTGAAATCATCCCCCCAGTACGCGCCCCCCTAAGCCCCTGGCGCGCTCCGCGCGCCGGGGAGGAGGTTCCAGCGCCGATCCAAGAAATCTGGGCGGTTCCCCGCAGGTGTATGCTTACCCGTCGGTCGGAAGAAGTAGGTGGAAACATGAAGTAGGAAGGCGTTGGAAGTAGCTTGGGTCTCCGCCCACCTCCCAAAGAGGAGGGAAGAGGGAAAACCGCTCGACTCTTCGAGAGGGGGGGGGGGGGCGCTAGAGGCAGAGTGGGATATGGGAATCCAGAAGTACCTACTTTCAGCGGCCGACGTGTATGCAGCT